>QANU01006283.1:204699-235043 GCA_003254905.1 Nissolia schottii
CCCACCACAAAAACAAAAACACAAAAAACGCGCCAATTACTTGACAAATGCCACAACACATTATTTGTACTATTTTTGTCTCCTTTAATTTTTGTTATTTTCATATAAGTATATATTAGACAAATGATTGTTAGTCTCTTGGTATGCATGTTAATTTAAAGTATTAACTTTAAACTTTTATAGCGAATATATATATATATAATACTATTTTTCTATTATCCTTTTGCATATCAAATAGTAAATGTAACAAAAATAAGGATAAGGTGAGAAATGTGTCTTTGTTGAGAGGAAGAGATCAAAATCAATTAATTAAGTGAGAAACAATACAAATGAATTAGACACCATAGTTTGACAACAACCTTAAGGCACCACTACATGAAAAAAGAAATTTTGCGGCGGTTAAAATTGTATTTTGCAGCAATTTTAACCGCCACTAAAGATAAATCACAACGGTTCTGTACCGCCACTATATCCTTCAATAGGCATAGCAATATTAGACACCCGTTGGTTTTTAACTACTGCAAAGCGAAAAATTACAATTAACAATTTATTTTGTGGATGTTTGAAAATTTCGTATCTCTTTTGCAGCGGTTAACCGCCGCTAAATTCAACAAATTAATTGAGTCTATTTTTTTAATTATAACTTTTTTTTCTTGTAAAAACTATAATAATTATTTTTTTAAATTTCGTTCTTGCAACAATCAATTTACAACAATCAACAAATTATTTTACTTAAAAAAGATTCATTACAAGAATATCAAAATACTCTGTTATAAAATGCATTCATAAAACAAAAATTACAAGATATGTATATCTTATACAATAATATAAAAACTCGAGTTCCATATAAACTTATGATTGAACTAACTAGTAGGCCTAATCAAAAGGAATTAGTAATTAGTCTTTAATGGTCATTGGTGATAAGTTTCATGGCTAGCATAAGAAGATAATATTACGTGATTCCAAATCTACAATATGAGAGAACAAACGAAATGAGACATTTTAAAATGAGAAACTAGAAAATCTAAATGAACAAGTAAAATGGCCAATAACAGTATCACTTAACAATGTTATAACCACATTTATTCAAAAGCAAACTCCCTAAATTAACTTGTAATTAACAATGTTTTATTCCCCCTCCTATTCTACTGAATCATGAGTTAATAAGGAGAGAATAGGCTTTCTTTGGCAAAGATCCCAAAAGAATTCAAAAGCTCTTCTTGACTAGGAAGTCATCAATGTTAAAAATAAAAATTAAAAGGAGATCCTTGCAAGTTCATCTTAAGTATCTTCGTAACACTCAATTTCATAAGAAGAAGAAAAAAAAAAAACAGGTTACTAATTAATCTCAAAAGCTAGAAAAGGAGAACCATTCAGAAAATGCAAGTGAGAAGATTTGCAACAGTAGAGATTGCAGCTCCATTGATAGCACACTGCACAATTTGTTCATGAGTGGAGTCTTCCAATGTAAGTGCAAGGATTGCACCAGTGATTGCTCCAGCAATTGCACTTTTTTTTTTTTTTTTTTTTGCATCAATTTGAATAAATTATTGATGTGAATACTAAAGCCAGAACTAGCCCACATTCCACTAAGACGAATGTCAGAGAAACTAAGAGAAATTTCACTTTTGTCATTCACCTAAACTAAAATGAGACTTTTAACATTAAGGAGCGAGTTTGATATGAGATAAAAACAAGGGTTAATAATAAATATTTTGCCTTTCGAGATTCCAAATCCCGCATAGAATGGACTATAATCAGAAGGAAAAGGTCTTTTGATATCCTGCAAAACCCGAAAATGTATATAAAAAAGTTGGTAAGAACTAATAAGGTGTTGCCTAATCTCATTCTCAAAGCTTTTCGTGTTCTAGCACTTACCTCTAAACATGCATCTTGAATTCATTAGGTGCTCTTCTTATTACTTTCATCAGTGAAGGGTAAAATACAATATAAACTAGTTAGAGACATGAAAAATCCACTTCCAGGGAGCAAAGGGACAGACTGCAATAAACATTAAAACATACAAGTAATCCTTGCTTATAATTTTTTAAACCAAATGAGAGAGTTATTAAGGGTGAACACATACATACATCATTATAATCTACGAATTAACTGCAATACATAGCAACTTGTAAGTAATTTTTTAACAAGTAAGAAAACAATCTAATTACCCAAAAAGGGGAAAAACAAAAAAGATATAAAGAATAAGCGCACAAGCTCAATATATGCAGTCACTCAATATATGCTATATGTTCCAATAGAACAAAGGGAGGGTTTTGAAGAATAGTGGTACTTGTGTTGCTATTGTTGAGTTTGTGATTGGAATAATGGTCCATGAATATTAGATCCAGCTTCCTTCTTTCTACCAACAGGACACCACCTGACAAGTAACGGCGAGTGTGTGTGAGATGAGGCAGTGGTGGCCGATTGAGGGAACACGATGGTGAAACAGAGTTGGGGATATAGCAAAACAAGGAGACGACAGGGTTTTGGAGATAGAGAGGATTTGAGCGAGGGCTTTTTTTCATGAGGGTTTGGTTTGAGAGAGTGGGTTGGAAGTACTTGATGAGAGATGCAGGTATTAATATCCAATCAACCACCGTGAAATTCTAAGCAACCGCCGCCATCCTCATTCTCATTGTGGTGGCTAAAGTGAACCGCTGGGAAATACGAACTAAAGTGAATTACTGGCGGTTGTATTATAACCGCCGCAAAATTACCGTCGCTAATCACCTATTTTCTAGTAGTATACGTGTGAGTTTTCTCACTTATATTTACTTTTCGCTTAATCCTTTACTAATCAATGTGAGATTTTCTACACTCACACTTAAAACTCAACACTCCTCCTAAGTGTGAGGGCCAACATATATAAGTGTACTCCCCTTCTAGCTAAATCTCCTATTAGTATTGAAAGGTGTTAACGAGAGCATCAAGTCTACTCATTCTCTTCACTTGTATTGCAACCGCTCACAAAACACACTACTTGACCACCACTGGTCAAGAAGACCTTCGACACAAATAATCTTATCGTGGATTCAGTAACCGCCATTCTTCCAATACTCAATCAAGTTAAATATGCATTGTTAACATAATTATCAGACATGATCCAATATGCACTTATTTATTTTCATTCTATTTGATCCATAATTGATCTTAGTAATAATTGTATTAGGCCTATAAAATAGGTATGCCATATGTATCTCTTGTATACCAATATTTAGAAACACAATGCTGATATTCTCGTACTCAAATATGTTTGATTTATTTGTTCCTGACATGGTGTGAGAGTTTGTCGAGAGCTTAATCTATATAAATGTTACTTGACCTGGCATTTTTTATGCAGTGCACTTGGCCAGTCAATTCTCCATGATCTACTCATTATGTTGCGATTTTCTACATTTTTTGTTATATCAAAAGAACATTGTTTCGTGGACTTCACTTCCTTGCCCACTCTTCATTGATCCTCTAAGCTTATTCTGATGCTGATGTTGAATGGAGTGGTAATTCCACTAATTGTCACTCTACCATTGACCATTGTATCTTCCTTGGTGACTCCCTTATCTTATGGCATAGCAAGAAACATACATTGTCTGCTCGTTTCAATACTAGGGTTGAATATCAAGCTCTTGTCAACACCAATTCTGAACTTTTTTAGATACGTTGGCTTCTTGATGATTTGGGCATCTCTCAATCCTCTCCTACTGATCTATAATGTGATAATTGAAATGCTATTCAAATTGCTCATAATGATGTCTTCTATGAGCACACCAAATACATGGAGATTGATTACCACTTTATTTGCCAGTACCTTCTGCGTGGTGCTCTTCAACTCATCTCTATTAGGACTCTTGACCAATTTGGTGATCTTTTTACAAAGGCTTATCATCCTGATCACTTTCATACTCTATTTTCTAAACTCAAGTTGATTTTGTCAATACCCACTTGAGTTTGAGGAAAATGTTAACATAATTATCAGATATGATTTGATATACACTTATTTAGTTTTATTCTATTTGATTCATAATTAATTAGTATAAACGTCTCATTATTTGTTGATCTTAATAATAATTGTATTAGGCATATTAATAGGCATAGCATATGTATATCTTGTATACCAATATTCAAAAATACAATAGTGATATTTGCCTGCTCAAATATATTTGGTTTATTTGTTTTTTACATACATTGTTGACCCTTATACCACTTATTAGTTGGAGAACCTAAAATTTAGAGAGATCAATATCAATGAACTAAATGAAAAATAACACAAGTAGGTTAGACGTCACGTTTTGATCTAAAACCTTAAGACGAATCGTACAATGTGAAGACCAAAACTTAAGAAGATCAACATCACTAAGCTAAGTGAGAAATAACACTAATGGGTCGGAAGCCACTTCTTTACTCAATGGTCATTAAGCTGAAGAAATTGATTTTGGTTTCACTAGATTGCATAGCAAACCTGAAATTTTGTGTCATGTACACCAACACTGAAAAATATCCTCATCTGAAAAATTGAATTAAATATAAGTGATTGAATTAATCTTATTAACTATATGATTGAATTAATCTTATTAACTATATGACTTGGTGGTCCCTGTTGATGCATCAGGTCTCACAACATAGATGTATCATTCATTGTTCATTACTCGACATGCAGAATGGGCCCTTTCAAACCGTAATCATCACATGATAGTATGAAATCCGAGTCATGATATATTTTACCCAATCTGGGTGGTTATTGACTTAATGTGCTTCATTTTAATTATGTACTTGATACTGTTTAAATTTGAAGACCCCGTGCAAATTAAACTCTATATGTACACTTTTTTTCATTGATAATTGAATTTCGTTGTTAGTAGGGTTGATTAATCTATTTTGAGATACTAATATCGTTTTTATTACTTTTTTTTTTTTGTCACCAGGTGAAAGATCAAATCATTAGCTATGAAACTGTTTTTGGAAGAAAAAAAAAGCCGTGGAACTGTTTTCTTAACACAAGATAAGGCTCAAGTTAATGTATATTTTTTAATAGGACAAGGGAGTACCACACAGGCCCACAACAACAATTAATGGAACCATAGTAGACATATGACAACAACCCTTGTTTTGTTTTGAANTTGTTGAGAGCTTACTCTATATAAATGTTACTTGACCTGACATTTTTCATGCGGTGCACTTGGCCAGTCAATTCTCCATGATCTACTCATTATGTTGCAATTTTCTACATTTTTCGTTATGTCAAAGGAACATTGTTTCATGGACTTCACTTCCTTGCCCACTCTTCGTTGATCCTCTGAGCTTATTCTGATGTTGATGTTGAATGGAGTGGTAATTCCACTAATCGTCACTCTACCACTGGCCATTGTATCTTCCTTGGTGACTCCCTTATCTCATGGCATAGCAAGAAACATACATTGACTGCTCGTTTCAATACTAGGGTTGAATATCAAGCTCTTGTCGACACAACTTCTGAACTTCTTTAGATACATTGGCTTCTTGATGATTTGGGCATCTCTCAATCCTCTCCTACTGATCTATAATGCGATAATTGAAATGCTATTCAAATTGTTCATAATGATGTCTTCTATGAGCACACCAAATACATGGAGATTGATTACCACTTTATTCGCCAGTACCTTCTGCGTGGTGGTCTTCAACTCATCACTAATGGGCTGGAAGCCACTTCTTTACTCAATGGTCATTAAGCTGAAGAAATTGATTTTGGTTTCACATGCAAACCTCAAATTAGGACATCTTAAATTTTGTGTCATGTAAAGACCAAAACTGAAAAATATCCTCATCTGAAAAATTGAATTAAATATAAGTGATTGAATTAATCTTATTACCTATATGACTTGGTGGTCCCTGTTGATGCATCAGGTCTCACAACATAGATGCATCATTCATTGTTCATTACTCGGCATGCAGAATGGGCCCTTTCAAACCGTAATTATCACATGATAGTATGAAATCCGAGTCATGATATATTTTACCCAATCTGGGTGGTTATTGACTTAATGTGCTTCATTTTAATTATGTACTTGATACTGTTTAAATTTGAAGACCCCGTGCAAATTAAACTCTATATACACTTTTTTTTCATTGATAATTGAATTTCGTTGTTAGTAGGGTTGATTAATCTATTTTGAGATACTAATATCGTTTTTATTACTTTTTTTTTTGTCACCAGGTGAAAGATCAAATCATTAGCTATGAAACTGTTTTTGGAAGAAAAAAAAAGCCATGGAACTGTTTTCTTAACACAAGATAAGGCTCAAGTTAATGTATATTTTTTAATAGGATAAGGGAGTACCACACAGGCCCACAACAATTAATGGAACCCTAATAGACATATGACAACAACCCTTGTTTTGTTTTGAATGCAACACCCACTCAAAACTAGAATAAAGCCAAAATAAAAAAAATTCAGTTAGTTCTTTAGGCAAATTAATTGCTGCCAATTCAACTCTGAAAATTTACCAAAAGCTTCTCAGATCACTATGAGGTATACATGGAAAATTGGGGTGTGTTAGATTCTAGCTGCATTAGCAGTAAGTTCTTTAATTTGTAATAAAAACACTCAATTAATATTTGATAAACTTATCTATAATTAGTAAGAAGTTCAATTAGAAAGTAGTTGAGCCAATAGTCTAGTGGTTGTTCTTTTACCTAACAAAATGCAGGTATCCGAGTTTGTCATCCAATCCAACTCGAGTATCAACTCACTCCATATCTTTATTGAAATTGGTTCACATCAGATTAAGGGTCTCATTATCAGGTCAAGCAATACTCATAATTACAAGTATAAAAAATTGTTACTTAGCAATATAACCTAAGAAGTTACCATTACCATTTAGGATGCATAGGATGCATCTATTTGGCAACATTTGGTAAGTGTCTCAAGATAGAAAATATGGAGACACATATACAGCAAAGACACATCTCTTATGTCCCTTCATTTTGGAGGTACGACAGAGACACGTTCATTGTGTCCCACACATTTCTTCTGTATTTTCTTTTTTAAATATATAAAAATTAGTTAAAAAAATCATCTTAAGATAAAAACAATTTTAAATTTTATGGTTTCGTCTTCTGCTCTGACTAAAATGGTTCAACCACTTATAGGAACCAATTTGATCTTTAAATTTTATCCATCCAAAAATTAAATGAAAGACTACTATTACATTTAATAAATAATTATATAATAATTCATATTTATATTTTAATAATATTTTATTTAATTTACTAATTTTACCCCTCTCTGCTTCAATAATTTTTCTCTAGTTAGTGCTGCCACCATCACCTCCAACACCACCACTGTCAATAAATCAAGAGAAAATCCCAAAAAATTATTTTCATTATCAACCTTTTTCATGAACAAAAATGATCTAGGACATTAATTCCTTCATCATCTCCAACAGCTTCCTTGTTTGAAGCACTAGTCTCATCATCGATTTTTTTGTCTTACTTTTAATTGTTATTAAGTAATTATCTTACTTTTAATTATTAAAATACTACCTGAATTAAAATGGTCCTAATGGGGACCGGTCCAGGTTAGCAAGTTTTTTTGTCTCATTTTTTAAATATGATTTTGTCACCATTGTCTTCATATTTTATATCTTAAGACGTTTTCTAAACATTGTCTTAAAACTTATTTGATACCAAAATCACTTTTTTTTATTACAAAAATTAGTTTTTAAATGTTAAGATAGTATTTGTAAGAAAATTTGATTTTTTAAAAAAAAAATCAACTTTAATCAGAAACAAACGAGCTCGAATCTTATCATGTATAAACTGGATTAGGACAAATTAATATGCATATGCTATGTCTTAATCAAGAGGATACCACATAATAATGCATGGTAGATAACAATTTGGCCCCAAGCCCGTGTCCCCATTAGGTTTCTCACATAAACTGAAGAGATAGGACAGTAATGGAAGGGGTACACATGGTGAAATTGGGATGGGACGTGATGATTTACACTGAGATTATCATATACGTGGGGCCCTTTAGGTTTTGGGTTGTTTAGACTATAGTGTATATGTCAATGTCATGCCAAAGCTATAATAATGACATTAACAAAGCATATTAATGGGTTCCATACAGCATATTCTACAGGATTTATAGAGAAAAATTCCACCCTCATGGAAGGTCAGTCAATAATATTCACAATCTTCTAAATTAATTAAGTATATATATATATATATTATTGTTATGTTAGTAAAAATATTTGACACTTACAATAATTATTTTAAAAATTATACAAATAATGATATATGATTGACAAGCAAAAATAGAATAAATGATTGCCAGTTTATCTGAAGTAATTTCTTTAAACAACTCTTCATATATTAATTTTAGTGTATTTGCATGATTTTCTTAAAAGGAAAAGTTGAAACCCTTGTGATAAGTAGTATTATTCTAACATAGACCAGTTCATGTAAATAGTCTATAATAGTGGAGAGTTAGTAGTGCAAGTGGCATCTCTCTTAATCTTGTACTAAGAGATAAATTAAATAAGCTATATTTGATTTTTACTAAAAAGACATTTATTGTGTCTGACCTAAAATATAGTTATCTTTAAGGGAAAAAAAGTTTATGATAATTAAGTAAAAAGCATAGTTATTAAACCTAGCTCGAGGTTCGACACAATCACATCATCGGGTCACTGGTTTAACCAGTGAGTTAATTACTGGGTCATTTGTTGAACTGGATATAATTAAATAAATATATTAAAATATTTTAAAATTCAAATAAATACAATTAAATGACACGAGTAATTAATGATTGAAATGCTTTGTGTATAAAATATCTATATACATAATCATTGAAATATTATATCATAACCAACACATACAATATGATGATAAGTATTTAAAACTTTTTTTTATGGTCATTTAAATGTCATTTGTGATAAAATTAAAAATTATGGATTTATTTTTAATAACAATTATAGTAAATAATACATATTTTAATTAAATCATCTTAACACAATAGAATATATAGCCTAATGGTAAAAGAGTAACTATATTTTTTGGTAAAGTGCAAGTTCAAGTCCCATGTTTGATATAAAATGAGAAATTTTGAGTTTGTTATGCAAACCTAAAATCAGCTAGGTCTCCGATCCTAGAGGTGAAAAGAATGGAATTTGGTAGAACAAAGGCTTCATGATCTTTAGTTACATGTGTTTAATTTGCATTGGGATGAAATTTGAAAAGATAAAGGTTGAACTTTTGGGTGTAGTTGTCATCTGTTATGATAGAATTCAGAGGGTGCCTTTGAAGATTGCAAAGACAAGGTAGGTGTTTATTTGGAACTAATGGGGGGGAGGCACCTTGTGCCTGTTAACGTCGTATATTGTAACTGTTTTGTAAATTGGTATTGTAAAAGAATAACTTCTTTATTTAAATTACTTTTAAATATTCTCTGGTAATCATCTACAATGCTTCATTCTCCTTTCGCCTCAGTGGTGCTTTGGAGTTGTCCCCCTAGGTAGTAGGTTAAGTTGAATTCGGTCCTCTCAAATGGATCCACTACCTGTGCAGGTGTTCTTCGAAATCAAGATGGGAGATTCGTCCTTGCTTATTGTATGCAAATTGGCTCTTGTTCTATATCGGATGCAAAGCTGTGTGGGGCTTGTTTTGGGGTCTTAAGGTGGCTCAAGCTTTGAGAATTCCTAAATTGTTGGTGGATTCGGATTCTAATGCTATGGTTCAGCTAGTGATTACACAAGCAAATTCCTCTGGTTATTATGGGAAGGAGCTGATCTAGGCTATTTGGACTTGTCATGGTTTGTCAGGGTGTTCCGCAATCATCGCGAGGCCAGTATGTGCCCTGATATTCTTGCCAAAGTTGTCCATGTTGGAGATGCTAGTTTTATTTTATTTCATTTGATTCCTTATTCTATTGTCGTAGCCTTTTTGACAGGGATTTAAACCTTTTAAAGTGAGATCTCACTTTAGAGAGTAAAATAAATGATTGTCACCTTAGATTAATAAAGTAGAATATGAAACTTATTTTAATTTAATTAATCCAAAAATGAAAAACTTCACTTTACCTTGTAAAGTAAAATGTTCACTAACCTTTGTCCTTTAGGCAAATATTGTGGGGGCTTCCGTGCCCAATGGTGTGTAATTGGACGTTCTTTCTCATACCGCTGTTTAATTAAAAAGAATTACTCATACATAGTGTGGGGTATAATGATCCCAAAAAAAATGTGATCATAAGAATATGCCTATAAACATTCGATTTTATCCGTCCAAACAAAATAAATAAATAAATATTAAAATAAAAATTTTATTCAATTTTAGCTTCATTTTATTTATTCTTTGCTAGGTGTGATTTTGGTATCTTTTGAGCCCAATTAGTAATGCTGCAAAAAAAACAAAAACAAAAACAAAAAAACACAAATGCCAACCCATGGCCCATGTCCCCAGTAAAATAATGAAAATTGTTTATTTGACCCATGCCTCGAATCCAAAATTTAGCCCATTTCGTGATTTCACTTAACATTTGACAATACTGATTTTTATTATGGAAGATTTGAAAGCATACCTGGTATTTATAGTATATCAATGCTGGAAGCATGCATATAAGCAAGTAGTAGTTTAGCCTTTTTTATGCTAAGCAAAGTACCATAAAATATATCACACAAGCAAAAATATCTAAAGAGACAAGATTTGAAGGGATGAAATAGTGGTTTGCTTCATTTAGAAGAAAACCAAATAATTTAGTTGCCAAATGTCTTGTAAGGACTAGGCTGTGTGTCTCTGCTTATTGTTACACTTAACCAAGATGTACCAAAAGTATTTTAATAGCAAAATTTAGACAAACAATAAAATTGAATATATGTACCCATGAGTACCAAACAAGCACAAATAGTAAATATGTACAAGTACTTCTCGTCATGCTTCGGAGCTATTAGGACTTGAGAGGTAAGAGCTCTTCGGAGAGCTTCCACTTCTAATGCTCTCAAGGGCTTTTAACACCGCTGCCATAGAAGGTCTCCCTTGACTACTGCGCTGAAGACAACATAATGCCAAATCTGCCACTTTACTAACTGTTTCGGTAATCCGATCATCCGATTGAAACCCAATAGCTGGGTCAACAAGATGCCCGAGTTCCCCAGCCCTGATTTTATCCCTTGCGAAGTATGAAAGAAGGGGCTGCTTATCGTCCCATCGCACAGCCGGCTGGGACGATATCAGCTCAATCAGTATTACTCCAAAGCTATACACATCACTCAGATAAGAAAGATGGGAAGTTGCATAGTACTCTGGAGCAATGTAACCGGGAGTGCCAAGAGGACCAGTGCTAACATGGGTATGATTGTGGGGGAAAATGTAGGATAATCCAAAACCCGCAACTTTAGCATTCCAACTTGCGTCAAGCAGAACGCAGCTAGTTTTCACATCGCGGTGGATTATGTTGGAAGCATGTAGATAAGCCAACGCGCTTGCGGTTTGGACGGCGATGTTTAGCCGAGCAGGCCATGAGAGGGCGCCTTCGCCAAGAAGATGATCAGAGAGAGTTCCATTGGGAACATATTCTTGCACAAGAAGCAGTTCATGGGCCTGAGGAGAGGTGCAGCCATACAGTTGGACAAGGTTTTCATGCCTCAAGCAAGTTAACATTGCAACATCATCCATGAACTTTGTCAGTTTTTCCCTCTCGTCCTTCTCATTGTGTAGCCTTAAGCTCTTGAACATGTCTTCATGCATCCGCTTTATCGCAACATGTCGTCCATCTTTTAGTATTCCTGTAATAATATATGCGAAATCGAGTAAGTAAAATGAAGTCCCACTTATACACGCTTCTCATCACTTTTACTATCATGAGTGAGTGCAGGTACAAATTTTCATAGATTAAGATAGGTTTATATACTATGAAAATTTCTCCCTTACTTTTTACCCTCGTACCAAATTCATTCCAGGTCTACCATTATGTGACAAACAACAACTAAGTATCCTCGTAATAATGCTCACTCTGTCCATGCAAGCATTTTCTCCCTTCTTCTATTCTATATTTAAAATGCATTTGCTAATTTTTCCTTACCATCATCGAATTGATGCTTTTTTATATTTGGTTTTATTGGTCATCTTCACTCCAATTAATAGGTTTATTACAATGCCACAAACACAAATTATTCTCTCTACAAAAGGGCGAATCATGCTTTTTTGATGTCCGTTACCCAATAAAATATACTCAGAATGATGACCAATGATGTCAAGAGGCACCTATGTAAAAAGTAAAAACCAATTCTAGAATTATAGAATGCATGAAAAAACTATTGGAAATTTATATTTTCAATTATTGTATGGGCTCATGTTCGATAACAATTATATTAGTTATTTATTATAAGGGGCTTAATTTTAGTGATCTAATTTTTGATAAGCATGTTGGATTTAAAGAAAACGAATGTGGGTCTAAATGGGTAGATGTCAGTATTGACCCATTAGGGTATGGTCTCCAGCATACCAAATCAGAAACATTTCATTTCTCCCCATCTGAAGAGAAACAGAAGGTCCTATTGAGAAACTAAGGAGGTTTGGTTGACGAAGACCACGAAACCAATGCTCTATTAGTTGCACCAAGGGATTCCTATCGCTAAACCATGGATACAAGTATTTATATAATCCCATAATCCTAAGTAATCTGACGTGATGTAATTGCTAAATTCTAACAAAAACAACTTGGTCTAGTAAGCCTATTCAAAAGGCGGCTCAAAGTACGAGGCTCCTACTCAATAAGGTTTTGAGGTGAGTTGATGTGTCCAGCTTAAAGTAGAGAGGTTGTTTCTAAGATTTAAACCTATGATCTCTATGTTACAAGACAATAGCGAGGCTCACCCACAACCCTACTAAGCCTATATTATAGTCACATAGTTCATCATACCCCCTAATTATGATTTATAAAAAAAAATTTATATAATTTATTTATTATTTTTATAAAATAAGTGCGTTATTAAAGTGAATTATAAATCAAAATAATGTATCACCTATGTATACTCTTTTCTATGTACGATATATTTGACAAAATAAGGATCCGCGTTCCCATACTTAAAAGTACCGCGTCGTGAGTGACTGTGGACTATGTCACTGTAGAACTGTATCAAACAACTAACCTTTAATATCTAAATATAGGGAAATGTTCTTTACCAGAATACACGGGTCCATCCCGGTGGCTTCTTCAAGCTCAGAATACTCGAAGATCTCACTTTTGTGGCCTTGTCTGGCCACAGTATCAACCAACAACGATTGATCATGATTGCTTGGAAACTCAGAGTCAGAGATCACAGGCACTGGTTCATCCCTGCTTCTTGGAAGAACCTTCGACTCCTCAGGAACATGTTGATTATCACCACTGCTACCTTCCTCAGAATCCAAAGGCACCAATTGGCCACCCTTCACCTCAGAACCAATTGGGGGTGAAGGTTGACTTTTACTTCCATCATCAGAGAAGAAGAAACAGTGAGATATGAAGGAGAAGATTGGCATCACTGACGCCACCCCTTTTACGATTGATCTGTGAACTATGATAAGTTGAGTCCAATGATCAAATCCCTGAGATATATGGAAAAACCATGACCTGAAGGGGTTAGAACCCAATTCAGTAAATGGGCATGTGAAAAATTGAATCAAAACCCCAAATTCACACACATAAAAAAATTGTTCCTTTTTTTTTTAATTCATTACAAAAGTGGTCTAACTATTGTATCAGTGTCAGTCACAGAGAAAGACTCACCTTTGGAAATAAATTTCACCAGAAAAAGTATCCTCCTTTGTTTGTATATTATTTTTATAAAGTTAAGAACTTTTGAGGATCAAGAGAATGGATGATAATAATTTTCTGTAAGTTTGGGACAGGATATTTCAAGAAATAGGGAAGACCTGTTGTGGTTAACAACCCTGTTAATAAACACGCCCTCTCCAGAAAAGGCCCTCTCCCATTAAAGGCGTAAAGTAGGCGTTTAATTGAAAAAAATAATAGAACTATTCTTTAGGTACGAAGGAAGGAGGAGAGAAGGAAAACGGAAGAAGCAACTACGTGTGTTGTTTCATTAATTGAAAAAATTAATACAACTATTCTTTGAAATAAATAGTAATAGTGTAATCATTTACTAAATTGAATGATAATACTAATAATAATAACAAATTATTTTTAAGAGTGAATGATAAACAACATATCATCATTTTCAGAAGTGAATGATGAATATAATTATAAGAATAAATAATTATTAGAAAAATATAATTATTTTTTGAAGTGAATGATAATAATATCTAAAAAAAATAATAGTCATTTCATAAAACAAATGCATCTTTATTATTCAAAATTATTCAAAAATATGATTATTTATCTATTTAAAGAGATTATGTTAACATATTCTCAAAAATCAATATGTCAAAAGATCATTCTTAGAATTAAATCAACTTTATTATTTTACATTTCGTGAAACGAATGAAACTTATTATTTTGTATACCCGAAGCGAATGTAACTACTCTAAGAATTATTTCTGAGTATCTATGATTTATTAATTTTATAATTTTAGGTATGTATAATTTGATACTTTTACTCTCAATAAGAAAATAATTTAATAAATTCATTATTTACCAAATTATAAAACATAAGTTGATACTCACATTCGACAAAAAAAGAATCGGATGCACTTGAGACTATAAGTAAAACTGACAAGAAGAGAAAAACACAATAATTTTTAAGATAACTTCTCTATTTAAATTATGTAATGAAAAGATTGCTAATGAGAACTAATTGGAAAAAATAATTCTCATATTTCACACTCTAAATATGCTTATGTTGTAGTAATATGTGAAAGGTGTTATAAGAATATTTTGAATTAAAATTCTATCTTCTTATACATAGCTGAATAAAATGAAGAGTTATTCATGATAAATCATAAAAATTGACTAGTTGGCTATGGTCCATTTCTTGAAGTAATGCGACAAATTATAACTCCAAAAATAACAAAATTGCTGGAATGAATATAATAAATGCGTAATGAAATAACTTAGTCATGTACCTATAGTAAGTTGTTTGATAATGTTTTTAATGAGACAACTCACACTATGAGCATGGTGTACTCTTTTTCTTTCACTAATTTTTTTAATGGGTTTTTCGTAGCAAAGTTTTAACGAACATATCTCTCGTGGACACCCAAGGGAGAGCGTTATAAAATATTATTGATGTGGATGTTTCTATCCTGATTTAGTTGATATCCAATTAGATAGATATATCTTGATATGATAGAGATTTGATGTAATATTATGCATCTCACTCTTAGGCTATAAATAGACTTTGGATACTCATTTTATAAGATATCATTGAGATTATCAATAGAATAAAGCTCAATCTCTTCCTTCTCTATTGTTTCTCTTTTCATCTCTATTACTCTCCTTATTATTTCGTAACATTTTCAAATTTTTTAATTTCATTTTTATTTCTCTTGGGCACCCCAATTTCTAGTCTATATTAAAATGTTGAAATATCATATCATAAATATATTAATAATACTTAATTATTTTTAAAATAATAAAATAATAAAAAAGAATTATACACGTAAAAGAATTTTAAACTATTATCCAATTATATATTATCAAATCAACAAAAGTAGTTTAGTTTCACGAGTCATTACCTATAGTTAGTAACTCAAGTAATATCTCCCTTCGTCCTGTGCCAAATGGTAAGTTGAAGGAACCGTGTTTGACTTTTCTAGAGGACATGTACTATGTTTCATCAACCCCATTATGTATGTTTTAAAAAGTAAATTTCATAAGTCATATTCTACTACTTCAAAAGTTCAGACAATGACCCTTTAAAAGTAAAAATAATACTTTAGATAATAAAGTGAGAAGTTTCACCTTAAAATTAATAAAATGAATCCCTTCCACTTTGTTAATTTAAGTATAATTCCCCACACTTTAAAATATCCAAATCCAAAAGTTGCACATTCAATAGCACATAACAAAACTCTTTTGGACTGACAAATATGTATAGTAACTAATTTAGCATTTGACAATCCGGAGTTTTGTTATGGAAGAGTTGAAAGCATATTTGGTATTTATAGCATATCAATGCTGGAAGCATACATAATATAAGCAAGTAGTAGTTTAGATTTTGTTATGCTAAGCAAAGTACTACAAAATATAGTAAACAAGCAAAAATATTTAGAGGGGCGTAAGATTTGAAGGGATGAAATAGTGGTTTGCTTCATTTAGGACTAAGTTGTGTGCGACACCGCGTATTGTTACACTTAACCAAGATGTACGAAAAGTATTTGATAGCAAAATTTAAACAAACAATAATATTGAATATGTACCCATGTGTACCAAACAAGCACAAATGCTCTATATGTAGAAGTACTCATACTTCAGAGCTATTAGGACTTCAGGTAAGAGCTCTTCTGAGAGCTTCCACTTCTAATGCTCTCAAGGGTTTTTAACACCTCTGCCATGGAAGGTCTCAGTTTACTCTGGTGCTGCAGACAACTAAATGCCAATTGTGCCACTGCACTAACTGTTTCGGTAATCCGGTCATTGGATTGAAACCCGATAGTTGGGTCAACAAGATGATGGAGCTTCCCAGAAACAATTGTATCCATTGCGAAGTTCGAAAGAAGGGATTGTTTATCGTCCTCACAAAATGCCGGCTTGGACGATATTAGCTCAAACAGTATTACTCCAAAGCTGTACACGTCACTCTTATCAGAAAGATGGGAATAATTATAGTACTCTGGATCAATGTATCCTGGAGTGCCAACAGGATCAGTGGTAACATGAGTAAGACTGTGCGAAAAAATGCGCAATAATCCAAAATCAGCAACTTTAGCATTCCAGCTTCCGTCAAGCAGAATGTTGCTAGCTTTCACATTGCGGTGGATTATGTTGGAAGTATGTAGATAAGCCAACGCACTTGCAGTTTGTACGGCGATGTTTAGCCGGGCAGGCCATGAGAGGGCGCCTTTACGAAGATGATCAGAGAGAGTTCCATTGGGAACATATTCTTGCACAAGAAGCAGTTCGTGGGTCTGAGGAGAGGTGCAGCCATACAGTTGGACAAGGTTTTCATGCCTCAAGCAAGTTAACATCGCAACTTCATCCATGAACTTTGTCAGTTTTTCCCTCTCATGCTTCTCGTTGTGTAACCTTAAGCTCTTGAACATGTCTTCATGCATCCGCTTTATCGCAACATGTCGTCCATCTTTTAGTATTCCTGTAATAATATATGCGAAATCGAGTAAGCAAAACTCCATTATCTCATTCTCGTTTTCCTATTCTGAAAATTTTGTCATAATGTAGCAGGCAAGCAGCTGTTTGGAGTTAGCAAAATGACTCACATGACCTCAACAGCATGACAAAATGAAGTCTTCTTTATTTTTATGACTATATGGCAACTAATTACCCTCACAATAATGCTAACTTTGCCCATGCAAGCATCTTCTCCCCTCTTCTATTCTTTAGTTAAATGTATTTACTCATTTTTCCTTAACATTTTGTCGAATTGATGTAATTTAAATTTGGTTTTGACAACCACTATCATTGCAATTTTTCGCATCATATTTAATTATTTACACTGATTGGTCATTTACAGACAATGATTTTAGAGGGGAAGTCCTGTTCACTACTGATTGAAAGGATATATAGCGACATCTTCAATGATAAAAATACTCATCCTTGAATAGAAAAACAGGAGGAGGAATTACAATTTCTTTCTCTCATCTCGTCTCTTCCACTTAGCCAAGGGAAATAGAGTTCATGTGTATAAAGTGATGACGCAAAACGAATGATGGCATTCAAAGATCAAAGGCAGGTCTTTAGCTGTACTGATATTTCTACACGGAACCATATAGGCATATACATACTGGAATTTGTTACGACGACTCGGTCATCTTGTAATATAACAATAACAGATGACTTATTTGTTGGACCTAATTTTGTTCAAAGGATATCAGAAAACCTAAATCGCACATTCTACCTGTAACTGCTCACAGACAAATTGACGGAGAATGCTCAAGGCTATTTTGAAGACAAGTAGAACACATATTTTGGAGACAATCAGTAGGTTTATTACAATGCCATAGGCACAAATTATTCTCACCACAAAAGTGAGAATCACCAGAGTTTCCACCACCAAGTGGTCTAGAATTTGATATTTGCCGCCCCCATTCCTATAAGTATTGTCCACGCTTCAAGCGAAAAGAGCTTTTGCGTGAGAAAATGTGCTAAGATATAAAATCATTCCGTTGTCTCTACCTAAATAAACTAAACTCAGAAGGATGATCAATAATGTCAAAAGATAACACACAGAACAGAACAATCAAGTCCACTGAGCCTATATCATTGTAAAACAGAATCAAACAACTAACTTTGAATATCTAAATACAGGGGAATGTTCCTTACCAGAATAAACTGTGCCATAGCCTCCGCTCCCAAGCATCTTACTAGAGTAAAATTTCCTGGTGGCTTCTTCAAGCTCAGAATACTCGAAGATCTCACTTTTGTGGTCTTGGCTGTTCTCACTCTGCTGCCTGTTAATCTCCACAGTATCAACCAACAGTGATTGGTCATGATTGCTTGGTAACTCAGAGATCACAGGAACTGGTTCACCCCAGCTTCTTGGAAGAACCTTAGACTCCTCAGGAACATGTTGATCATCACCACTGCTACCCTCCTCAGAATCCAAAGGCAACAATTGGCTACCCTTCACCTCAGAACAAATTGGGGGTGAAGGTTGGCTTTTACTTCCATCATCAGGGAAGTAAAAACAGTGAGATATGAAGGAGAAGATCGGCATCAGTTGACTCCAATGATCAAATCCCTAAGCTGCATATTTGCAAAAACCATGGGCTAAAAGGATTAGAACCCATTTCAGTAAATGGGCATGTGAAAAATCGAATCAAAATCCAAATTCACACAAAAAAATTGTTCCTTCATTTGATCCATTACACAGTGATCTAAGTATAGTAACAGTGTCAGTGACAAAGAAAGCCTCACCTTGGGGAACTATCTTAATTTCACCAGAAAAAGTATCCTCCTTTGTATATTATTTTTAGAAAGTTGAGAACTTTCGAGGATCAAGAGAATGGATGATGATAATTTTCTGAAAGATTGAGACAGGATAAACAAAAGGGTGGCATTTAAACTTGTATATTTCAAGAAATAGGGGATCTGTTATGGGTAACAACACTGCCACTAAACACGCCCTCTATGTGATTTAACGCGTAAAGAGTAGGAAACAGTTAGACAACAACAGATAAAAGGAGAGAGGGGAAAAGAAAAAAGAATAATAATATAAAATGGAAGGAAAAGGAAGGGACGAAGAAGCAGCAGTGTGGCAAGAGGAGGAAATGGAAGGAGGAGAGAAGGAAAACGGAAGAAGCAGCTACGTGTGTTATTCCATTAATTGAAAAAAAAAGTAAAAAATGAAAAAAAGGCGAACTATTCTGACGAAGACATCACTTCTCTCGAAGCACCCAAAAAAAAAATAATAATAACAATACTTCTTGATAATTTACCATAATAAATTACGAAAAATTACTAATGAATCAATTTGAAAGTTAATTTTAAAGTAAACTATTTTTTATAAAAAAATATTTAAGTCGACTCTCATGAAAGTGATAATTATTTTTTTAATTAAAAATTAATTTAAATCAACTTTTAATTTTTATTTTTATTTTTATTTTTATTTTGTATAAGAGTCTATTTGAACGGGTTCTTTTGTATACATACATAAGTCGATTTAAATCAACTCATTCATAATTCAACTCTGTAGTAGCATTTAGGCTACTCCAGTCGCCTAATTCACACTTCGACATGCCACAAAGGAGGTCGACACCACGATGTAGTAGGTAAATAGTTTAGGCTTTGATTGTGTATATTATTTTATAACTTTATATAACTTTAGACTTTCTTTTAATGTAACTTGATGCATATTACTTTATTATGTGATTTATTTCGTTGAGTTTGGTATTTCTTTATGACTATTTTGTTTACGTATGAATAAAGAATAAACCTACAAACAACTTAACAAAAAAATGACATAATAAGTAATAAGTCAATAAAAGGCATCCATGGAACAATACATAACAAGTCATCCATAGGAAGTAGCAACAATGACACTATACTACTAGTCACTAGTATTTATATGCGAACAATCACGTCTCGTGTGACTAGGCTGACAACACATGCTACAACGTCTTACCCTATCTGGTTCAACTTCATCCACCTTGTTTGAAATACGGGTAGAGACAAGTTGACCTTCACTGCTACGTCTCAGTGTCGAATTTGGTAAGATGATAGGTTCACTTGGCTAATGCCACAAATGCTCATCAGGAAGGGGTCTGAACTATCACATATACACATGAGCAACATGCTCTATACTATAAATAAGATGAACATAGCTAGCCTAATCAAGTCGTGTCTGATGGCATGTTTTTATGGCATGGCAACTAGGAAAGTGCAATACCTGGAATGCTCCACAGTCACAGGTTTTGTTACCTAAGTTGACCCTAAAGGACCTTTGGCTAAAAACCCCAAACCAATCACGCATCAACACCTTGTATATCATGTCATCCTGACTTATCAGTCTCATGCATGTTTTCCCTCAAATGACTACTAGCCTTAATCACATCTAAGTACTCACAGAGCTTTTCCCCTGCCCTTAGCTGATCTTGTGTGCTTTGCTAGCTGAGCTTGTGTGCTTTTCCCTCTGTCATAAAATATCTTCACCAACTTATAGTAAGTGATCTTGACTATGGTCGTGATTGGAAGAGATCGTGCACCCTTCAGCACATTATTCTACCATTCTGAAATATTTATGGTCATGTTGCCTAAACGACATCCTTCGTCAGCATGTTGAGCCCACCGTTCAAGTGGAATTCTGTCAATCCACTCACCCATCACCAGATCAATACCGATCGGCACACCCCTCTAGTGGAGAAACCAATAACGTGACTGACTATACTCTGCATTCTTCAGTGCCTTTTTTGCTTCATTGTCCTTGAAGTGAGTGTCAAAATTTGAGGCTAAGTGAATTGCACAGAACGCATGATATGCTCCTGGAACTCGCCAACCATTCTTTTCATCTTGTAGGGCTGCAATGATAGAGGCATGCCTATCCGATAAAAAGGTTAAGAATAAAGCAATTAATAACAAGTACAAGGACAAAAAATATTAAATGTCGAATATCCTATGGGTTTTGTTGTATTAGATGTGCGTCCCCAAGGTATACAACAATTCCTTCGAGCAGATCACATGGGAACTATTCACTTCCGATTGTAACCTTCTTATAACTTCTCTGAAGAATAAAATAAAAAATTAGTCTTTTACATTTTGAATTCACAGAAGTTAAAATTCAAGATAGTTTAATGTAGTAGCATTGCAGCTAGTATCAATGGCAATATCTAAAGTGCCAACTAGATTTTATGTTTTGTTGCATTCAAAAAGATAATTTAGATTTCATTTGAAGAAAAGGAATATCCATCATTACATTATTTTAACGTATTAAAAACAAGAATTTAAATTCAAATGCCGAATAGAAAAAATTAGTGTTGAAAGAATCTTATTTTATAATGAGCTGACAAGACTTTAACTAAATTAATCAACCCCAATTAGTTTTAAATAGAGATGATCTTCACAAAAGTAAACTCTAAAGAAAATAAAAAGGAGTAAGGATTTTTTTTTTTTTTAATAAAACTCTACCTTAAAATTAAAATATAAAACTTGATGTCACTTAATTTTAAGGGGTAAGTTAAGAGCACTTGTTAAAAGACTTAAAATGAAATGAATTGTGATTTCTAATACTTCAATTACATTAAACACTTCACATTTTTGTTTTTCCAATAAAAACTTATCTCTTGTTGATTCCTTAACAAGTGCTTTAAGGACACAAGTTAGCAAAACCCTAATTTTGAAAAAGACCAATTTAACAAAAGAATCAGAATTATGCCATAGAGGTTGAATTTAAACAAAACAAAAATTATTATATCCTGAAAAAGTCAGAATGTTAATTAGTGTGAATTATAAGCCTCATGCAACTGAAGATATGGCCTTGAGACAAATACTATGTTATCTGGTTGAATCCCCATGCCCCCTTCTTTATGCCCTGCAGGGTCTCCAGCGCTTGTTTCATGGAAGGCCTAAGTTCCTTGGGACACTACACACACTGAAATGCTAACTCTGCCACTGCTGTTACCATTTCCATCACATCTTTGTCTGAGTCAAACCCAAGTCTTGGATCCACTAGCTCCTCCAGTGCCTTGTTTAAGATCTTACTGATTCCAAACTTAGCAAGGGTAACACTCTCTGCCCCTTCCAAAAATTTTGGGGGCTTGGATGATATGAGCTCAAACAATACCACCCCAAAGCTATAGACATCACTTCTGTCGCTGACCCTTCCAGAGTCGTAGTAGTCTGGATCCATGTAAGCATGAGTCCCTGCTGGATTTGTTGAAACGTGTGTAACATAATCTGGTAGAGACCTTGAGAGTCCGAAGTCTGCAACTTTAACAGTCAAATTTTGATCCAAGAGAATATTGCTCCCTTTTACATCACGGTGGATGATGCCTGAATCGTGAAGATATACCAATGCAGTTGCAGTTTCAATGGCAATGTTCAATCTAGTAAGCCATGGTAGCTTTTCGCTAGACGATCCGTGGAGATGTTCCGAAAGAGTGCCGTTTGAGACGTACTCGTATACTAGCAGGTGCTTGTTGCTGTGACGGGAGCTGCAGCCGTAAAGTGAAAGCAGATTTTGATGGTGTAGGAGACTTAAGATCTCAATTTCTTTCATGAATTGCTTGATGTACTTGTCTGCCTCATCATGGAAACTCTTTACTGCAATTTCACGCCCATCTTGAAGTTTTCCTGATCACAAGGGCATCCCATCAGAACAAATATATACATCTGTTACTTAATGGGGACACTGGTATTTGCATATCTCTTTACAAAAATGCTAAATACCTAGAGCTTTACTGCCAGAATTCTTACCAGAATGACGTGTTATTATTTCTAACATTGGATGGATAAGTGGTTGTTCACTTCTTTTACTTATCCAACCACCCTTGTTGAACCTTAGCAAATTCTGATAATAATTCTGACTTGGGGGTATAGTACTCCATTTGCTTATGTAGGTCACTCTGACTATATTGATGCATCCTTAAATCAATGTATTTTGATGCAAATTATATCCAAATACTTTTATTTAAGAATGTATCAATTTAGTCAAAACAAGCTAAATAAGTGGGGAAGTATTTACTATCTTTTGAATCCGCAGATATATGCCACTAGCAATTGGTTTCGGCATAGACTCACAAGTTGTTGTCTAGAAACTCAAACAATCTCTGTGAGGAGATTGAAACTAGTGAAAAGAACTAAGATGTGAGAGTACAATTTTGTTCTTCAATATATGCAGAAAGGCGTGTAATGTGTTAGCCTTACCATAGTAGACAATGCCAAACCCTCCCTTTCCAAGGCAAGTCTCAAAATGGTTAGTAGCTTCTTCGAGTTCAGCATGGTGGAAGATTTCGAAAGCTGAGACACGTGGATCACATTAAAGAAATAATTAACCCTGTGTCTTTTAAGTTGACACCAAAACAACATAGAAGGTAGAAAGCCATGAAACAGTAAAAGGGACAAAGAGAAGCTTCAGTAAAAGGGACAAAAAGAAGCTCTTACACCTTTTATTGGCCTTGTTTCATATCTCTCTTGTCTTATGCCATTGAGAGTCTCTAGCACATGTTCCATGTTTGGCCTTAATGCTTGTGGACATTGCAAGCACCGAAGTGCAAGCTCTGCCACAGCAGTCACCATTTGCTTGATCTTATGGTCTAGTTGGAAGCGAAGTCTAGGATCCAGCACTTTGTTCAAAGCTCCTTTTTCAATTTTTCTGCTTAAAAGGGTAGCAATGCTCTCTTCATCGCAACCTTCCCAATACTTGGCGAGTTTAGATGATATAAGCTCACACAACACCACTCCAAAGCTATAAACATCATTTTTGGTACTAAGCCTGCCATGTGACCCATATTCTGGGTCTATATAACCAACTGTTCCTATAACATCATTTGTAATATGGGTAGCATCTACAGAAACTCCCTCTGGAAGTTTCCTTGACAAATACAAACTAGCAACTTTAGCACAATTTTTCTTATCTAGGACAATATTGCTGGATTTTATGTTTCGGTGGATGACGCCATGATAGTGAAGATAGCTCAATGCATTTGCAGTATCAATAGCAATATCCAATCGGGTAAGCCAAGTTAATGTGCCGCTGTGTGTCATTTCACCCTGAAGATGAGCAGCAAGAGTTCCATTGGAGAGGTACTCATGTGATAGCAGGAATTCCTCGTGATGAAAGGCGCAACCATAAAATGACACAAGATTTTTGTGAGGAAAGATATTTGAGATCACATCTCCATAGAGGAACTGCCGAAATAGGTTCAGCTTGTCATTGGAAAATCTTTGAATTGCAGCCTCACGCCCATTTTTAAGTTTTCCTGCATGAGTATACCATCAGAAGAAAAGAGAAATTGTTGTTCATACATCAGTTTCTATACACTAAATTTACAAGTGGATAACAATCATGTGCTTATAAGTGAGAATTTCAGTTACTGTGAATCTGAATTATGGCTGCATGTTAGGAATATGTTCCATCAAGCTTATTGGCAATAGTAACTGAGGATTCAGTTGCCTGAATAATCTGGAAAAAGGATTTTGCATTTATCATTGGTTACTTTACCAGATCTACTAATAATTTAACCAAAATCCCTAATCACTAGCAGTTTCTCATAATTAATTGTGTAAATGTAGCGTGTGATAAAATGATGAGTGAATGCAATAGTTGGAAGAAAATAAACCTACATATATCTTTCAAATACATGAAAGGCTATGCCCCAGTCTCTTACCATAATACACTTTCTTCAAGCCTTTCTTTTCAAGGCAGTTACATGGATCAAAATTATTTGCGGCTTTTGCAAGTTGCGAGTAGGTGAAGATTGGCCACTTTAACTGAATACCATCCTCTGAAAGCGTATCAGGAGAAGTGCTTCTGAAGCAGCATTGGAAGAGATCACACCCGAACCTCATATGGTCATTTACCAAGTAATTGCCTGTTGCGCTGTATTTTCAACACGCTTTGCTGCCTAATCTGAAGAAATAGTAGTAAGAAATCAATATAAATCCCAATAACTTGTTCTCACTAACTATTGTAAAACATAAAAGAAACCCATTCAAACGCAAAGCAGAAAGTAATAGTGATGATGACTCGTCAACGAAATTATTTGCAAGCTAGTTAACGTGTCATGGACCCCGTCTTGACCGGCATCTAGGCCTCAAAACGCCCTCCGAAAAAACATATCTCCTGGTATAGATTTATTTACCCAAGGAATTGAAATAACTGAAAGTAAGAAATACAGAAATAGTTCTATTTCAAAAGCAAACACATCAATATGGATTTATAAGGATATCATTTAAAAGAGTACATGCGGCACATATAAGCGTACAAGTTGAAGATTGAAGAATCTTGTCACAAAAATCTCACCACTCTACTAGCGCGGCGTAGAAGAATGATAACTTGGAGTCTCAGCTTCAAACGACACGTTATTGGCACACAATCAATTATGGTATTCTACAGAGAAAAGCTACATATATTTTATGGAGGATTGTATATCATAGTCTAAAACATTTCTTGAGGTTTGATATGATAAACATTCTCAGCCTCTACCTTGTAAATTTCGATAAACTTTCTGGTCATACTAAAAGTCATTCTGAGGTGATGGATATCACAAAAGTTGTGCCACTTCAGCCATATTGAAAGTTTTGGAATGCAAGTTCAAGCGTTGAAATTTCTTTAGAAGTCAACATTTGAAATGACGACCCCTTGTAATTGTATTTGTACTAATATAAAACCCGTGTTTCGGAAGATTGGTTAAAACTTATTTAACTGATTGAAAACAATGATTTAAAATTCATTTTATTAATATATACTCGAGTTACCTTTTAATTACATTCAACTTTGTTATCAGAGGCCCTTAACATAAAATCATTAATTAATATATAAAAGTTTTTAGAATACACGTCTTTATTTGAGAAAACCAATACACACTTTTGCATTCTCCTTCTCCTCCTTTCTCCATCCTTCTGGAGTAAAAATGATTTGAATATATTATATTAATTTAATATGTATTTTGAATCAAAAGCAAAATGAACTTGTAAGTCCTAAGGTAACAACACTAGTGACCGATTCGGGTTCTCCTTATTATACGTGAACCATGGCATTTTGTCTAACTCTATTAGAAATTCTATTAGGACATGTACAATTTGATCATGAGAAAGCAACAGAAAACATAACAGTGTAAATCCTTTGGCTCCTCAATAAAGATGAGATTGTGCCTTCCAACTATACTGGCCTGTAACAACTAAATATATTGTTAAGAGATGATTTATTCATGAAAACTGTCATGGCAGAATCCTCAATGGAATTGAGCCACACAATTGAGAACCAACATTGGAAGAGGAAAGGCATCTACCTATTACACCTGCAGAAAAGAAAGCCAATAGTTTCTACTTCCTTATTACAAAAAGGATACCAAAGCAAGGAATTTCGATTATCTGAACAAATCCATTTTTGATTGATGTTGGTTTCTCTTATCTGATTCAACTATATCAGAACAACTATAATAGTTTCCACTTCCTTAATCACCTGCAGAACCTCTTATTGTTTGTTCTAGAATTGTTCAAAGTAAGCAAGTTTTTAGGTTTGTGGTTAATGCTTTGCTGCTTAACTAATAACAACACCATTCAGTTCAATAAAAAGGATTTTATTATAAAAAATATATATGGATACCTAGGTGATTATGCATTAAGAAATAATGATATGACAAATAATTGCACGCAAGTTCAAGAACAGGTCATTTTTATTGAATATAGAACGATAAATTTGAACTCCCAATTTTACAAATTAGTTAGTTATGTTGGTATTAAGTTGTGACATCCAAAATGTGTGATTGTTCTTTTAAGTTTATACAAGTTGGACATGCATCTGGCCAAAGAATAAGTGTGATTTCATGCAGAATTATTACTCTCCTGCTGAAGAGATCTCACGCAGTTTAGTCAATGTGAAAACAATCGAAGAGGTTCTGAATTCCACAAAGGATTGCCTCATGTTATGAACTTTAAAATATCACCAAACTGCATCATTTTGTTATTATATACTTTCAATTATTGTTTGTTTTCAAAGAAATTCACCCTTAAAAGAATTTCTGCATTTGTACAGGAATGTTTTTGGTGGATAGTTGCTGAGATTGTTTCAGTTGATGCTGGTTTTGATGATTGGTACTGCCGATCATGCGCAAGGTGCCACAAGAAGGTCAATGAGGTTGGAACAAAGGTCTATTGTAAAAAATGTAACAAATTTGAGACTACTGTTGTGTTGAGGTGAGATTTTTCAGAGTTACTTTTATCTATTGTGTTGAGGTGAGATTTTCCACAGTTACTTTATAGCTAATGCTTTACTTTCATTATTTCCTACAGGTATAGCCGTGTAGGCTTCAAGTGATCATGATTAACTCTACAAGCAGCCTATCTTTGGTTTTGTGGGACAAAAAAGCACTTGATTTAGTGCGCAAATCTGCATCGGAGGTGAAAGAAGCAACTGAAAGTTTCCAATCAATTGAAATACTGAATTAAGAGCCAAGCATTCAAATGGTGATTATTTTGCTGCGGTACATTGTTACCACAATTACTTTATGTAAAAAGGAAAACTTAATTAGCAAGTACAATTTCATTCATCAAAATTACTCAAAAGACTAGTACAAGATCATGCAAAAATTGTAAAGATTTTGATAATGTAGTAGTTTCTGTATCAGCAAAGCATCCAATGAGGAATAAAGTCTTTTGAGTAACTATGACGAATGAACAAATAAAGAAGGACATGCCGACAACACATACAATGAATTCTTTTGAAAATTTGGTTAGAAGTTCTAATCACATCTAAAGGTTGATACTATGGTTGGATATCCCTCCTCCCTCGACTCACGTCTGGATGTCAAGCTGCTTTTTAAGATCAACATAAAGTCTTCCAACCTGTGGGATTTAAAATCAAAAGTTATATGAGAACAAGAAGCAAAATTTCCTGCAGAGGAAAGGGAAGAAACAAAAAAAAAAAACAGCACAAAATAAAATCATAATAAAATATCAACAAATAAAAGACCATGCTAAATTGGATTTTTTGATAATAGGTTAGCATAGTAATGAAATCAAATGGTGTTATATTATGTCTACAATGTTATGACAGGTTTAGAGCTATCACATGTTCATACTACTGAGCAGCCTTGGGCAATCCTAGTTAATGAAATTGAGTTCTTGTTTGTTTCTATTTTCCGACTTCTCTTTATACTTCCCTTTACATTCAACTTTCCTTTTCTTTTCTTTATATTATTGGCATTAATTCCTTGTGCCAAACAATGTTCATGGAGTAGAAGAGAGCACAGTGAAAGATTAAGAGATCATCATATCACAATTTCCATTTTTCAAACAATTCATATTAACAAATTGATGCAAAATGCATAAAGGCTTGTAGCATCATGTAGAGTTCTATACTTAGAATTAGAGAAACTAAACCTGTAGTTAAGAAGACAACATCACCAATAGCAAACACCAAAAGAACAAACCATGTTTGACAAATAGTAGCTTTCAACATGCTTTTGAACTGAGGCAATGCAAAATGGATCCAACACAATGAATGCGAGAGCAATATCAAACCAAAAGTATCAACGGTTAGATTTCTTGCTATAAAAAATTCCAACTAAATAAAACCATTAACAATAAATTGACTGAAGTTTAATAGAAAAGTATCATCTTACAATGAGCAATGGCAGCCCAGTTCCAATATAAATCAGTAATGGACAAAAGATCATAATAAATATATAACACAAATGTAGAAAACTTTTTTACCATTAGTACAAACTTAGCCATTTGTGATGTGCAACTGGAAAGCATCTCGCCTACTTTCACCCCTGTAATAGGCCTCTAGAAATCATGTCATGAAGAAGTTTCTCTGCTTTATCATTCTCATCATTTGCAAAAAGAGCACGAATTATAGTTTCAAAAGTTACAACATTGGGTGAGCAATCATTGTCTTCCATCTCTGATAGCAAATTCAATGCTTCATCGAACAAGCTCTCTTTACAAAGGCCGTTGATCATAACATTATATGTGTAAACGTTTGGTTTCCAACCTTTAATCAAAAGATCCTGAAAAACCTCTTGTGCAATCTTAAGCCTTCTGCCCTTGCATAGTCCATCAATGAGGATAGTGTATGTGTACATATTTGGATGGACTCCTTGGTCTTTCATTTTCGCGAATAGTGCAATTGCCTTGTCCAGTTGACGGATTTTGCATAAAGCATCTAAGAAGGAATTGTAAGTGATTACATCAGCAGGTTGACCTCTATTACTCATCTCATTGAAAAGCTTCCAAGCACAAGTAATTCTCCCTAATTTGCACATCCCATCGATAAGAGTACTGTAAGTTATAACATTAGGAATCAAATCTTTGCGACACATTTCTTTGAACAGTTTCATGGCTTCATCCACCATTTTAATCTTACATAATCCATTAATCATAATACTATAGCTGTGAACATTAAGAGTCACTCCAATTGAGGTCATTGTGTTGAATACATATTTAGCCTTGTTTATTTTATTAACTAAGCAATACCCGTCCATTAGACTACTGAAAGTAACAACATCTGGTTCCACACCATCTTTAATCATGATAGCCAACAAAATGTTAGCTTGTTTGACATTTCCTTCCTTGCAAAATCCATCGATTAAAGTGCTATACGTATGATCGTCTGGACTAATCTTGTTCAACACCATCTCATTCAACAAATCAATGGCTTCCTTCAAATGACCCACAAGACACAATCCATAGATTAGAGTACTGTAAGTCACAACATCAGGAGAGATTCCCCTGCCAACCATTTCAGAATATAAACCATATGCCTCTGTTATAAGTTTATCTTTACACATGCTATCAATGATTGTGTTGTAAATGACCAAGTCAGGCATAACCCCTAGCCCTTGGATCTTTCTCAGCACCAGAATGGCAGCTTCTGTCCGTCCTATTTGACATAGGCCCTTGATCAATGTGCCATAACTAACTTCGTCCAACTGAAACCCTTGAGCTACAACTCTATCATGAAAGTGGAGTGCTTTCTCGACCTCACCATTGAGACAGAGGCCTTTCATGAGTGTTGTCAGGGTTATGGCATCTGGCTGATAACCCATCTTGAGAATCTTTGAGAATGCAGAGAAAGCCAAAGCCATTTGAC
>QANU01006283.1:236572-247174 GCA_003254905.1 Nissolia schottii
TATATATATATATATATATATATATATATATATCAAAGAAGAAAAAACAAAATAAACCCTTATTATAAAAAATATTATTGAAATTTTTATTATGTATTTAATTAATTTAAATTGTGATATTAAATATTGCTATATTATAATTGATAGTAATGCGACATATTTTAAGAAATAGACATGATTTAACTACAATAGATACTAAAATAGACATAGACTATGGGATGAGAATGAAAGAAAATAAGAAATGCATAGTATAATATTGTATGTGGGCCGGGCCGGGTGACCCAAGACTAAACCCGAACCCGATATAAATCAAAATCAGGTTTTTCTTTTAGAGTTGTTTAAAATTGGATTTAATTAAAATCGGGCTCAATTCGGCCCGAATGCTTGTGGCCAGTCTGGGTTTGTGGGCTGGACCGGACATTGAACACCCCTTCTCACAACACCCTTTGAAAAAACATATCTCCTGGTATAGATTTATTTACCCAAGGAATAAAATAGATAATGAGAAATAACTGAAAGTAAGAAATACAGAAATAGTTCTATTTCAAAAGCAAACACATCATGAGAGAAAACAAAATGGATTTATAAGGATATCATTTAAAAGAGTACATGTGATAATGTAGTAGTGTTTGTATCAGGAGTAACTATGCTGAATGAACATATAAAGAATGACATGCCGATAACACATATAATGAATTCATTTTGACAATTTTGGCTAAAAGTTCTGATCATATCTAAAGGTTGATACTATGGTTGTATATCCCTCCTCCCATGACTCACGTCTGGATGCCAAGCCGCTTTTTAAGATCAACATAAAGTCTTCCAACCTCTGTGACATGGACATTGTTCCTCAACATTTGTAATGATAATCAACTAATTGAATCATTCTCCACACAACCGTCTTCATATGATGTTGCTGTAAGTTTATTTTCCCTGCTCAAGAACTAAGTATTATTGCTAAAAACTTGAATGCTATTCATTAAAACAATCAATATTGATTAGGTGGTTGTCCATAATTGTCACAGGGTTTTCGCCAAAGTCCTAATCAAGATAGGAGTGTTCATCTGGACAATGATGATGATGATGTTGATCCAAGTATACAACTCTAAGTGTGAGGACTTGCAACCTATTTTTTAATGAATGAGTCTTTGCCAATAACTTCATATCAAGTATAATTAAAAAAAAGGTTGATTGCTTTGTATTTAACATTTACGGGATTCTGTTGACGATTCTGAGACTGTCAAGTTTGATTTCTCCTGCAAAGTGTGCGTAAGGTGATATCTGACTCTTCAGTGGATGCTTTGGAAGATCCTCCCGTGCAAATGTCCACCACTAAATGTGGCAAAAAAACATCTTCAGAAGAAATCTAAAATCGCTTGATTTTAGTTAATGTGAAGTTTGTTGATTCTATCATTGCTGATAATCAGTCCTTGACTTTGCTCATTATGTTTTTGTTGGACCTGTTAAGTCGTAATTCCGCATGGGATTCTATGACTTTGTAATCATACTAATCAGGTGACCTTCCTCTGTTAATAGACTTTCTGCGTAAGTTGTTTTGAACTTGGTTTATTCTTATCCTTGCCTTATAGATTTGAAAGGTCCTTTCAGGAAAGCTTAAAATTATATATATATGAAAAACAACACACCAATTTAACAAAGAATGTTTTTCAAATATCCACATTAAGAGGTCTATATTCAAATTTAAACTCAACCTTTTCAATTGGTGTACATTTTCTAAGTAAGGCTATAATGTGTGTTTGCTGTCAATGAAATATCTATTATAAGTTTTTTCAAATTTCATTTACAATTGTAATACTAAAAACTGCATGTAGCAAGGAGTGATTAATTAAACTGCTAATTTTTCATCTAGCAAAATCTGCTGCCACCCTGTTGCTAACCCTGCAACTTCTTATACTGCTAATCACAGTTTTATCATGCCATAGCTAAAGTAATACACATAAAATCATAGGTAAAGTTGCTTTCTCACCAATAAAAAAAATGTATCACAACAGAGATAGTGTTTTTATATTTCAAATTTGAGAATTTGTTTTAGAAATGCCAGTTTAAAGTGATTGTTCCTAAGCCTCTAATATTGAATAGTGACTTCACCTAATTAAACCCGATATACCATTTAATTGAAGCAGAACCTTTAAAACATCTGAAGTGCAAACCTCCTGCTGAAAATGTACCAGGTATTCATTCATTAACAATTAATCAAAAGCTAGATATATTCAAATAAGAATTTTGCCTACCAACATCTTAACTTTGGAAGCAAAATATATAGGTCAATATTAGATACAAATAATGAATGAATACATGGTGCATAATTCAATGATACAAAAGTGGATTTATATAGAATATAGGTGAAGTTCCATTAAGTTTCATAGAGAAACATGGTAAGGATTGTAAGGATGTTGTCTACACTATATACAGGAAGGTGTTCTACAATGACAATTATGAGGGAATGATCTAGTGAGTTAATTAACTTTTATTTGCAGTTTGAGCTTGAATTTCATAGAGATCCATTAGAAAATATAAGATTTGTCCTACCTCAGCCTCTCTATCAGCGTATTCGTCATTGATAAGAAAATTTGATAGCTCAGTTGCACAAAGCTAACCCTTGAAGGGTTTCTAAACCATCATCCAAACCGACCAAATTTTGGATTGTGAGAGATTCGTTAAGGAGGGCAAAATAGCATCTATGCTATTATTTTCACAATGACACTGCTTTATCTTCTGTCTTTGTTCCATTTTATTATTCTTATTTGTATAACCATGACATAGGACATTTCTTATTTTATATATATGTGTGTGTGTGTGTGTTGAATGGGAAAAAAATTTCGATAACAATGGCACACTTCACGCATTTGCGTGGATACAGATTCTAACTTGTAATATTTTAATATAGAGTTTGCCAACCTTCACAACTTCTTCATGTGGAGAATGTGGATTTTAGCAATAGATTTGGTTGCAGACACAAGTATCCGCCTATTTTTTACTTACTCAACATTTTATTTTGGCTAATTGTGTAACTTTAGGGTATTGATACCATCTTCACTATCTCTGTTGTGATACATTTTTTTTTTATTGATGATATGTACTACTTAGCTATGACATGATAAAACGGTGATACTTTAGCTATGGTCTTATCTTCAGTATTAGCAGTATTAGAAGTTGTTGGGTATCGATATCATAACATCTAAGATTTTGCTAAGTGTTTCACTAACTCAAATTGTTTATTGTTTTAAATTTGTGATTAAATCACTATCGTTCAAATACAATGAGGTATTGGTACCTTAATAAAAGCTTAGGTACCAAAGAAAGAACCTTTTATTTGATCTACATCTACGTTTACATTAATTACATTCCAACATGTTCTCTCTCTTCAATAATTTATGTCTTGAATTTAATTTTTTTCTCTCACTTGATTAATACTCACTTTTTTTTTCCGATAAGTTTCCATTTTGTTCATCATCTCAACCAAAACGAACCATCAAACTCACCAAAATAGTGTGTGATAAGGTTCACCGTTATAGTGACCCCCAAGCCACCGGACAAAAAATAACAAAGTTGGGAAATGCCTCGCTAAAAACCCTCTAGAAAAAATCATATGGAAAAAACTTACTTTTTTAGGGGAAAAGAGTACCTAACCCTCCCAAATTAAGGCAAACAAATCTATTGTAACATACATATTGTTGCATGATTGCAATTATATAGACAAGCCCAAGATAATCACAAAGCAAGTACATAATAGGCTGAAAATCATAATATATGTCAATAGTATGGTGCAACTTCATTCCTTCACACGATAGTTTAGATTCTTCATGAGCATCTCCCTATCTTGCTGTCATAGGAAATCTCCAAAGCCTCCAATTTGAGCGCACCTAAACTAGGAAAAGGACTAGGAGAATCCAAAGCAAACTTAACACAATTGATTTAAGGTCCTTGCCTTACAATACTTAACCTAAAAACAAACACATGCAACCTCCAATAATAAATTGCATCCCACTTCACCTAATTGATTTATTTCTCAATTAATTACTATCATAGGAGAGCTCCTTAGCCTCCCATTCGAGTGTACCCGAAACCAAAAAAAGACCAAGAGACTTTAAAGCAAGACTCAACACAATTAGTTATAAGGCCACTCCTTGCCCCATAAAATAACTAGACATCATTCTACTATAATCCAAACTACAGCTTTCACAAACTTACGATTATGGCATCATTCCTAATTTGTCAATTTTCATTTTTCACTTCTTAGTGTCGCTTCCCACAACCCACAACACAACAACAAATCCTATTTACAAGAAGCCAATCCCAAGTTCTCAAATTAGCCCTTCGGCAATGCCATCAAGGTAAGTGACAAAGTTGGTACCACCGGCTGTCCTTAATGCTAACAATATTGCTCACTTCTCTTTTTCAAACCAATGTTGATGTCACACCTCAACATAGGACGTGACCGTACGTAGGGCTATTGTCCTACAGAAGCTCTGACTTGATATGCTAAACATGTATTAAATGCTCATAATAATAATTTCATTTATTAGAAACTAGCTGAATAATGGTTTACATGTATTAAACTGAAAAACAATAATGATTTTACATAATGTCAATGTCTAAAAATGAAATACATCAATTTAACGATGTATTTCTTGAATACAAAATGAAAATTGATTGAAAGTTCTAACAAATAAATCTACATATCAACTTGCACACTTTAATAAATAACACTTCGCATTTTTAAGGACAAAATAAGAAGTAAAATGCCAAGTATTATCTATCAAAATATGTAGCTTAATTTGTTAGGTCTCTCAAACATTGCTCATATAAAATCATTCAATTGTTTTTACACAACAACTTAAGATTTTGGTATATATATCAAAGCCTCTACAATTAAGTGGTCTAAAGTTCAAGTCCTATCGCCCCCGTTTTCTAAAAAAATGTCAAATTTCAATATTTTAACACAAGATTCGTAAGGGGCTTGTCAAATATAAAATCATTCAATTGTCTCTGTCCAATAGCTTAAAAAAATTTCTTGAGAGGATCTAACAATCAAAAGCGATCTATATGAGTAGAGAAATGACTAAAAGACCTAATTCATTGGCCTAAAAATCAACATACACATTTTGATGAATGACACTTAGTATTTTATTTTCTATTTTATTTCTTAAAATATCAAATATCAATATATAATGTTTAAGTTGAGGAATTAGTTCTGTTAAGCATTACTCACATGAAAAAGCATAAACTTACTTGGCCTTCTCCTGGTCCAAAAACATGAAACTAGGGTTTTCTAGTCAACAACAATGCATTGGAATGCCTCAGCTTGCCGGCCTTGCATCTAGTGCGACATGGACATGTCTACCGTGAGATGTTCCCTTTTTTCTAAAGGGTCATCACAATCTTCCCCACTTAAACAATTTTGGTCCCCAAAATTGCTTACTAGCCTTACCTTGGAACATGTCGGAAGGGACAAAGAGATGTAGATAGGTCTTCCTCATCGCATCCTCTGCTTCCCAAGTTGATTCCTGTCCAGAGTGGTCTTCCAAATAACTTTCATGGAGGCTACCTCCTTCGAGTGAAGCTTCTTTATTTGTCTATCAATGATCACCATTGATTCTTCCTGGTAAGACCTGATAGGTTCTACACAGACATCTTGCTTGGTTAGGACATGTCTGTCATCGCGGATATATCGTCTGAGCATGGATACCTGGAAAACGAGATGCACCATCGCCAGACTGGGTGGTAACGCCAATTAGTATGCTATTGACCTAACTTTCCTTGTAATCTCAAAAGGGCCTATATATTGAGGGTTCCGCTTCTTCGCTTACCAAAACGAACCATATCCTTTATCGGGGATACCTTTAGAAAGACCTTCTTGCCAACCTCATACTCAAGGTTACGTCGGTGATGATCTACCTGAGACTTATGTCGAGATTGAGTGGCCATAAACCTTTCCTTGTCGATATCTTTCTCATGGTGTCTTGAATGATTTTCGGGGCAATCAGCCTTGCTTTGCATGCTTTTAGCTGACCAAAGAGGGATCTACATTGTCTCCTACTAGCTATCGATGTTCGGATTTAACTTGCTGACAATCGGGACACTTTGCCACAAAGCTTCTCACATATTTCTTCAGACTCTTCCTCCAAAGGAGTCCTCTTGAGATCCTAGTACATCTTTGTCGATTTGAAAGCTTTTCCCATAAGTCGGTTCCTAAGAACCGCTAACGTCTAAAACACTCAACCGCGACTCTACTCGTAGCATCCCTCTTGAGTATATAGGAAAACTCTGACACNGCTCTTCCAAATAACTTTCATGGAGGCTACCTTCTTCGAGTAAAGCTTCTTTATTTGTCTGTCAATGATCACCATTGATTCTTCCTGGTAAGACCTGCTGGGTTCTACACAGACATCTTGCTTGGTTAGGACATGTCTGTCATCGCGGATATATCGTCTGAGCATGGATACCTGGAAAACGAGATGCACCATCGCCAGACTGGGTGGTAACGCCAATTAGTATGCTATTGACCTAACTTTCCTTGTAATCTCAAAAGGGCCTATATATTGAGGGTTCCGCTTCTTCGCTTACCAAAACGAACCATATCCTTTATCGGGGATACCTTTAGAAAGACCTTCTTGCCAACCTCATACTCAAGGTTATGTCGGTGATGATCTACCTGAGACTTATGTCGAGATTGAGTGGCCATAAACCTTTCTTTGTCGATATCTTTCTCGTGGTTTCTTGAATGATTTTCGGGGCAATCAGCCTTGCTTTGCATGCTTTTAGCTAACCAAAAAGGGATCTACATTGTCTCCTGCTAGCTATCGATGTTTGGCTTTAACTTGCTGACAATCGGGACACTTTGCCACAAAGCTTCTCACATATTTCTTCAGACTCTTCCTCCAAAGGAGTCCTCTTGAGATCCTAGTACGTCTTCGTCGATTTGAAAGCTTCTCCCATAACTCGGTTCCTAAGAACCGCTAACGTCTGAAACACTCAACCGTGTCTCTACTCGTAGCATCCCTCTTGAGTAAATAGAAAAACTCTGACATTGTGCTGCTCATCAGCTCCTACAAAACCTTCTACCAACTGGGGTCATACAATTGCATCATATTACTCCTTCTGAATCGGATAATTATGCCATTATGGGTGTTCATGGTGCTCCCTTCATACCATGAACAGTTTACATGATGCTTCTTTGATTCGAAACAAACTCCCAAGATCGGGAGGCAATATCTTACAACAGATACCCAAGAGCAGAGGTACATAGGGGTGCGAGGACCTCAAATACTATAGTAAGCATATCAAAAGAATATGTGGAAATGGTACCTATTAAAATGTCGTTGGGTGCTTGAGCATCTTGATGGGTCAAGGCATACAAATGGGAACTCCTCTGTCGTTGGCGCCTTGACCACTGGGAAAATTGCTCCCTTGTCTTTTATGGTTCGAGCCTTTACCCCCAACACCTTTGCCTACTGGAGTCGTGGACCCACCAAAGCTGCCTGCCTACTGAGCGTCTTGGTTTTTTGGGCGTACAAATCCTTGACTAGAAGCTGCTTGAAGGTTAGGATAATCTCTTTTTATGTGGCCTTCTCTTCCATACTCATAGCATCCTAAAGTGCCAAACCGACAAGGACCAAGGTGGTTCTTCCCGCAGGTTAGACAGTTGGGAAAGGAGGGTGTCTTCCGTGAGAATTGTGCACCTATCTGCTAACTACCTCTACTCTGTGTTGTGCGTACTGGAGTGGGTTCTAAGAAAAATTTTCGTCTGATAAAGGTTAACAGAGGACCCTACTGGCTTGGGCTCTGCTCTGTATTCGAGCTGGTGAAGATACCTTGTTATTTGATTCTCTTTGCTTCACTGGAGGCCTTCTGAGTGATTAAACTAGTGTCGATTTGGATGACAGCATTAACGATCTCTAGATAAGATGATTTGTCCACATGTGCAGACAAACCCACTTGATATTGAGTAGGGAGGCCACTTATGAAGCGTCGAACCTTCTCCCTATCCGTCATTAGAAGCTGATTGGAGGCCTAGCTAGGATAGGTGAAATGCTCGTCGTATTCCACCACCGTCATCCCGGGGGTAAGCTTTAGCTGCATGAACTCATCCATCGTGTCACGTGGCCAGTCAACTGATACCCTGCTAGCTCCATTGCCTTAGAAGAAGAGACATTGAGCATCTCGATCATCTGCGCGCTCGATCTAGAGGAAGAAATCCAAGGGGTTCTCCACAGATACATTGCCTCCGAACATTAGAAGGTGCAAGCTCCGGAAACGGTCAAAGATAGCATTATCTGAGGCAGTGGCTGGTCATGCATTCCATTGAGCCACGTCTACTATTGCTCGGCCCATCTAAGTCACGGTCCTTTCTAGGCTATTCAGGCGAGTGTTGTCGCCTGAGGTAGAGCTGAATAAAGGTATCTTACGTGCCATGTTCCTTGAGGGTGGAACCAAGAACTTGTTACAAACAAGTATTTAAAAGGAAACTGACTCTGGACCGATGATTGACTGTACTAAAGGTTTCAGGTACCACTACATTCCAAACAAATGGGCATGTTTCCATTTGTACAGTTGTGGTGGCACTTGAAGTCCCTATGCTCCAGACAACTAAGTGAAACCTATGGCTCTAATACCACTTTTTCACGCCCTAACTTAGGACGTGACCGAACGTTGGGATACTTCCCTACGGAAGCTCTGAAGTGGCATGCTAAACATGTATTAAATGCTCATAATAATAACTTCATTTATTAGAAACTAACTGAATAACTATTCATGTATACTGAACTAAAAAAAATAATGAGTTTGCATAATGTCAATGTCTGAAAATCAAGTACATGAAATACATCAATAATGAGAGGTTGTTGACCTATGATCTCGTACAATGTTTCACCCATCTTTTCTTCACTTCTACAAGGTTTATTTGTCATATTTGTTTGCTCCTTGTTGATTCCGTTTTTTAGAGAACCATGGTACTGCAAGTTTTTGGATAACATTATATTATGTGTTGTTGGAGTCTGGTTCTTTGCGTCCATGTTGTTGAGAGAGTCTTGGTACCTCAGATCTCGAACTGGTTGTGTTACTATTCTTTGGGGAATAGTAATGGTTGCATATTCTTTCCACAGTATTCACCATCTTGTTTTTAGGAATTTGTTTTAAGGAAAGACTATTGTTTTGTAACAATAAGTTGTCCCCATAGANTTACACTCACAACCAAGAGAAACAACATCATCATCCTCCTCATTGTGCAAGGTCCTCATTTTGAAGAAAGGTGACATAAAGCTTTGGGAACATCAAGGCTTGTGGAACTCCACTCCCAACTCCCTTCATCAACCTTCTTGAGAAGTGGGTAACTATGCATAAATCACCTCCTTGGTGATCTATTTATGGTTATTGTGAATATGTGATAAAATGCACATAATATGTGTTTTATGCCTTGAAATGAAGTTGCATGTGGTGCTAATGATTTGATGAGGATAAGTATATTTTTGGTTGTTAAAATATGTGGGTAACTCTTGGAGGTCACTACTTAGTTGGCCTATGTATGACTATTGTTTTTATATATATATCATGTTGATATGTGCTTGAAAAACCTAGTGGTGTTTCTTGTGTTTTGTTGGGGTGTGAATGTACATAAGTACGGGTAAAAGTTTTAACATGAACATAATGAAGTATTACAAGAAGGAGGGAAGATTCGGTTTTGAGGGTAGGACTTGGGAAAAATGTTTTTAGTGTTGTACATGGAAGAGGTGACATAGAGCAAAAATGAGGTTTTTGGCATAAAAGGGCAAAATGGTCATTTCTGCAATTTCGGGTATTTAGACTAAAAATATGGGTTTCTTTTTATGAAAAATGGGTTCATAGATATCAAAAACCTTGGGGTCAAGACTTGAGTCCATTGGAGTGTGGTTAACTAAAATTTTGAAGGAAATCGGTTTTATGGGCAAAAATGGCATTTTGGTCAAAAAAGGGCAAATCTATAATTTCGGGTAAAAGGGTTGTAAATCTGGGTTTATTATCATGAAAAATGGGTTTAGAGATATTAAAAACCTTAGGGTCAAGTCTTGAGTCCATTGGATTATGGAGAAATAAAATTTCAAAGAAAAATCGATTTTTTCGGACAAAAATGACATTTTGGGCTTATAGGGCATAACTGTAATTTCGGGTAAGGAAATTAAAAATCTGGGTTTGTTTTCATAGAAAGTGGGTTTAGAACTATGAAAAACTTTAGGGTCAAGCTTTGAGTCCATCGATCAATGGTTGATTAAAAATTTTAACGAGAAACAGGTTTTTCGGGTAAAAGATTTTATGTCTGACAAACATGAGTTTAGAGTGGTACAAGGGAAAGGATATTTCGGTTTTGGAGGAGGGAACTTAGGAGAATATTTAGTGGAAGTTCTAGAGGAAGATGCAAATAGGGTCTTGAGAGTGCATGGTAACAAGAGAACAAGAGAAAATCAAGTGTATGAGTGTCCAAGGACTAGGAGGGTGTTCGGTTTTGAGGGCCTAGGAGTTGGAGAAATTAGAGTTTTGTAGTTTATGATGGTAAGAGTGTGAGGGAAAATCAAGAGTATGAGTGTACATGAGAGTATGAGGATAACT
>QANU01006283.1:248372-284201 GCA_003254905.1 Nissolia schottii
AGGCAGGAACTTGTGACACGCTGCGAGGATCAGAGCATACCTTGGAACGAGGACAATAACTTCTACTGTAGCAGAAGCCCCTGAGCCGAGGCATCGCGGAGGAGCAACCAGTGCTACCGATCAACTGGCAAGCAAGGTAGGGATTCGTGATGAGCAATGTGTGGCAGTCACACGATCTAGTCAGATCGTTGGCGACTAAGTGTGATAAATGTAAAGTATATTATTATTTAACTGTGCAGTTGTATTATGGACCAATTGATTGTACATATATGTTTGGTATAAAATATTCTGAAGACCTATTTCCTAGAATGGCAACGCTTAAGTCTGATAAGACTCTATCGCTTGTATCCATATACAATTTATTGACGCGTATGGCTCTAAATTTGTAAACTAGTGAGGATGTGAGAAAAATTTCAAATGTGAGAAAAATTTCAAAACGGTCCGTATTTTTGAGTAAGAAATATTTTCCAAGCTAAAAGTAACCTCAGCCAAGTAGATAACAACCCTATAATCAGTGTTACGACTAGAGCATAAGCTGAAAATAGGGGTGTTACAAAGCTCAGTGGAAAACTCCTCTCCCGAGAGTTGAGGTCCGCTCTCAACCTTGCTCTTCTTCAATCCACTATACCACCGTGTCACGTGGCCAGTCAACTGATACCCTGCTAACTCCATTGCCTTAGAGGAAGAGACATTGAGCATCTCGATCATCTGCTCGATCTAGAGGAGGAAATCCAAGGGGTTCTCCACAGATACATTGCCTCCGAACATTGGAAGGTGCAAGCTCCGGAAACGGTCAAAGATAGCATTATCTGAGGCAGTGGCTGGTCGTGCATTCCACTGAGCCATGTCTACTACTGCTCGGCCCATCTGAGTAACGGTCCTTTCTAGGCTATTCAGGCGAGTGATGTCGCCTGAGGTAGAGCTGAATAAAGGTATCTTACGTGCCATGTTCCTTGAGGGTGGAACCAAGAACTTGTTACAAACAAGTATTTAAAAGGAAACTGACTCTGGACCGATGATTGATTGTACTAAAGGTTTTAGGTACCACTACATTCCAAACAAATGGGCACGTTTCCATTCGTACAGTTGTGGTGGCACTTGAAGTCCCTATGCTCCAGACAACTAAGTGAAACCTATGGCTCTAATACCACTTTTTCACCCCCTAACTTAGGATGTGACCGAACGTTGGGTTACTTCCCTACGGAAGCTCTGAAGTGGCATGCTAAACATGTATTAAATGCTCATAATAATAACTTCATTTATTAGAAACTAACTGAATAACTATTCATGTGTACTGAACTAAAAAAAATAATGAGTTTGCATAATGTCAATGTCTGAAAATCAAATACATGANTTATGTTAAACATGAAATTTCTGCTGGATGCCTATCACTATTCCCACGTGCATAATCCTGATCTCTTAAGAGCGTTAAACTGAACATACCATGAACAGTTTACATGATGCTTCTTTGATTCGAAACAAACTCCCAAGAGCGGGAGACAATATCTTACAACAGATACCCAAGAGCAGAGGTACATAGGGGTGCGAGGACCTCAGATACTATAGCAAGCATATCAAAAGAATATGTGGAAATGGTACCTATTAAAATGTCGTTGGGTGCCTGAGCATCTTGACCGGTCAAGCCGTACAAATGGGAACTCCTCTGTCATTGGCGCCTTGACCACTGGGAAAATTGCTCCCTTGTCTATTATTGTTCGAGCTTTTAACCCCAACACCTTTGCCTACTGGAGTCGTGGACCCACCAAAGCTGCCTGCCTACTGAGCGTCTTGGTTTTTTGGGCGTACAAATCCTTGACTAGAAGCTGCTTGAAGGTTAGGATAATCTCTTTTTATGTGGCCTTCTCTTCCATACTCATAGCATCCTAAAGTGCCAAACCGACAAGGACCAAGGTGGTTCTTCCCGCAGGTTAGACAGTTGGGAAAGGAGGGTGTCTTCTGTGAGAATTGTGCACCTGTCTGCTAACTACCTCTACTCTGTGTTGTGCATACTGGAGTGGGTTCTAAGAAAAATTCCCGTTTGATAAATGTTAACAGAGGACCCTACTGGCTTGGGCTCTGCTCTGTATTCGAGCTGGTGAAGATACCTTGTTATTTGATTCTCTTTGCTTCACTGGAGGCCTTCTGAGTGATCAAACTAGTGTCGATTTGGATGGCAGCATTAACGATCTCTAGATAAGATGATTTGTCTACATGTGCAGACAAACCCACTTGATATTGAGTAGGGAGGTCGCTTATGAAGCGTCAAACCTTCTCCCTATCCGTCATTAGAAGCTGATTGGAGGCCTAGCTAGGATAGGTGAAATGCTCGTCGTATTCCACCACCGTCATCCCGGGGGTAAGCTTTAGCTGCATGAACTCATCCATCGTGTCACGTGGCCAGTCAACTGATACCCTGCTAGCTCCATTGCCTTAGAAGAAGAGACATTGAGCATCTCGATCATCTGCGCGCTCGATCTAGAGGAAGAAATCCAAGGGGTTCTCCACAGATACATTGCCTCCGAACATTAGAAGGTGCAAGCTCCGGAAACGGTCAAAGATAGCATTATCTGAGGCAGTGGCTGGTCATGCATTCCATTGAGCCACGTCTACTATTGCTCGGCCCATCTAAGTCACGGTCCTTTCTAGGCTATTCAGGCGAGTGTTGTCGCCTGAGGTAGAGCTGAATAAAGGTATCTTACGTGCCATGTTCCTTGAGGGTGGAACCAAGAACTTGTTACAAACAAGTATTTAAAAGGAAACTGACTCTGGACCGATGATTGATTGTACTAAAGGTTTTAGGTACCACTACATTCCAAACAAATGGGCACGTTTCCATTCGTACAGTTGTGGTGGCACTTGAAGTCCCTATGCTCCAGACAACTAAGTGAAACCTATGGCTCTAATACCACTTTTTCACCCCCTAACTTAGGATGTGACCGAACGTTGGGTTACTTCCCTACGGAAGCTCTGAAGTGGCATGCTAAACATGTATTAAATGCTCATAATAATAACTTCATTTATTAGAAACTAACTGAATAACTATTCATGTATACTGAACTAAAAAAAATAATGAGTTTGCATAATGTCAATGTCTGAAAATCAAGTACATGAAATACATCAATAATGAGAGGTTGTTGACCTATGATCTCGTACAATGTTTCACCCATCTTTTCTTCACTTCTACAAGGTTTATTTGTCATATTTGTTTGCTCCTTGTTGATTCCGTTTTTTAGAGAACCATGGTACTGCAAGTTTTTGGATAACATTATATTATGTGTTGTTGGAGTCTGGTTCTTTGCGTCCATGTTGTTGAGAGAGTCTTGGTACCTCAGATCTCGAACTGGTTGTGTTACTATTCTTTGGGGAATAGTAATGGTTGCATATTCTTTCCACAGTATTCACCATCTTGTTTTTAGGAATTTGTTTTAAGGAAAGACTATTGTTTTGTAACAATAAGTTGTCCCCATAGATGCTGCCAATGTTACAAGCAATTCGGATGAACTGAGATAGTTCACAAGTTTTACCTCGTGCAAGGCACAAGAACTCTTGAGATGGTGTCACGCGGTGGTTCGATCGATGCTTCAGTGGGAGTGGTACTTACAAAAACCACCCTAACGCTCAAATCAGTGTATGAGTGATATGTGGTAATAATGGTTTGAGACGTACCTTATGGAGTAGCAAGAAACTCCTTTTATAGCCTAAGTGTGGGTTATTAGGATTCCGTAACGTTCACAAGACTTATGAAGATTTATGTTAGACATTGTAAAGCTTAGAAGCCTTATGAGGACTTATGTTAAATTTGATAACACTCATAACGTTGACAAGTCATTAAGTTGGGAAAGATTGCAATCTGGTTGAACGTCCTAACTGTGTCATCTCATCATATGTGTCGAGCCTGAGTCATTGTCAGATTTAATATGTAACAATATCTTTATTTGGTTTAATCATATTTAAATAGTTAGAATTTAAAAGACTTTTATCTTTTTTTCCAATTTTATATTTGGGAGAATGTAAAGCTATATAGTGGGCAGTCTAGCAAGAAGAAAGTGAGAAACGCGTGTATTATTTTCTATTGTTAAAGTTGTATGTATTGACCCAAAAAAAAAAGTTGACGTGTCAAATGATCTTAAAACGGTAAAGGAAGAAAAAGAATTTTTAAAAAAAATCCTTGAGAATAAGTGTGGTGCTCAATACTTTAAAAATTTTCTTCCACAATTGTCCTCTACGCAGACGGAACAGTTTGCTATGAGGTTAATAAAACCTATATAAGCTAATAATGGAAGCATCAAAGAAAAAATAATAACAGTTTGCCATCTAAACTTTTGTCGTTCTCTCATTTTCCGTTATCATTTTGCTTTTGGTCTTCTGTTTCCAAAGGGATGATGAGAATCATGTAGTGTGATACTATTATAACTTACCAAATTTCTTAATTATAGTGTGAATTTAGTTATGGTTCCGTAAAAATAGAAAGAATTTTTTGTCAGTAACCTTTTTTTTGCTTCGCGTGAGCTCAATTTCGGTAGGTGTATTATTTATAAGGTTAGTCACTCTTGGGACAGAGAGGTTTAATGAACAAAAAGAAAAAAAGAGAAATAGGAAAGTGAGTGGGACTTTCGTGGGTGACTGGTCTTTTGTTTTGTTTGTTTGCTGACGACTTGTAATTTACTTCCCCAACTTCCGTTGGTCAACACCAGCCTGGAATTTTCCATTTACTTTTTCGTGACACTTATTATTAGCTGCCTCTCTCTAAGCTCCTTGCTTTGTTAATGGTTGTTGCGTAACAATGGATCACCACATCCCACCCATCTTCCTACTTACCACCGTAGCCGCCACCGTTTGTCTCTCCCTCTTAACAACTCTGCCACATTCCCTCGCCGACAATTTCGCGGATTGTAGCCGGCCCTTCAATTGCGGACCAGTGTCCGACATTACATATCCTTTCTGGAGTGACAAACGCCCCCCTTTCTGCGGCGGTGGCATGGACTTCAAGCTTAACTGCAGTGGCGATCATCAACATGCTTCAATTCAAACTGGGTCAGGAAATTTTGGAGTGTTGCATATTGACACCACCAATTACATCTTGACAATGTTCAGAGAAGACCTTACCACTAATGTTTGTTCTCCGGATCCCGAAGTGGCAGAATATAAAAACTCCGAACTCTTCAAGCTGGTACCGGAACACCATCACACCATCACCATATTCTACGATTGTCCCAGTGAAGCTTCCTATGGCAGCGATAACAACAACATTTATTACTGCCCAAATTCTGATTACCCGATTGCTTTCTTAGAGGATGCTTCGAATGAGGATCATCCAAAAGATTGCAAAAGGCCATGGACCAAAGTACCAGAATTACAGGGTGTTCGTCTAGAACCTGATGGGGGAATTGATGCTCTCATAGAAGCTTTAACTAAGGGTTTTGAGGTGAAGTACGACGTTTCTCCAGATTGCGCAGCATGCTCGCAAAGTGGAGGAGCTTGTGGGACGAATGATACTGATGCCTACCAATTTTCATGTCACTGCCCCGATGGGAGATCTTATGCTTCACCCTGTCCTGGTAACATCCCTAATCACAGCAGTATGTAACTCTGTATTTCATTTTGTCATTTCTAATATAGAGATGTGATTATGCTTGATCCCAGTTCCCACTAGGGAATCTGTACAACTTAGGATTAATCCTTCACAAGGAGCTCTTTTGCACGTTTCCCAGTTAATTGCCTAATAGCACATATTTACCAAAGTGGCGAGTTGAAAGAGAGTAGATGTTGTTGAAAGTAATTAAAAGATTATTAAGGATTAATCCATATTAATTTCTAGGTACAAGGACAATCAGGACTTAGAGCTGTCAGTGTGTTATGTTTGTTGACCATAACGACTCTAGAGTCATTCACTACACGTTTTTTCTAAGTCTTCATGTGTACTTCTCTTGTGGTCCCCTCCTACTAGTTTTGGGTGCCACCTTCTACGCGGCTTCACTTTGATTAGACTCCATACCTCTACCATTGAACAAGTCAATGAGACGAAACAGTTTAGAGATATAAATAAATAAATAAAAAGAAACCGCAATGCTTCAATACGAAACTTCAATACCATGCATTTCCTTCTTCCTGTCACTAGTAAAATTTTGTTGTTTTGGATTTAGCTAAAGTTGATTGAAACTTTGCTCGTTTGGGGGGACAATTCAATCCATTGGTTGAAGCTTATTCAAGATTAGTGTCATATCAATAAAATAGCATAGTGGTGCTCATTCCACAAGCAAATACTACTGTTCTGTTAAGGGTATATTGGTGATTTTGCGTTTCAAGTTTTCAACGGAGTTGTTTACATATTGTAGCATGGCTTCATTTTCCTTCTTTCTGCTTTCTGGTCCAACACGTCTTTCACCGTCATGGACTTCATTTTCTTCTCCAATCCAAGTCTTCATTTTCTCTTTTCTTCAACTCTTTTAGAGATACTTTTAAATGATTTAAGCTGAGAATCATGTTTTACTTTCTCCACTTTCCTTTATATAACATCCTCACTCAAATTAAAATCATCCACTCTCTATTTCTTTTCGAAAAAAAATATATATATTAAAGTAGAAACTCCTCCTATTCTACGTAGTAATTGATGATCACTAATTGATTGATTTCCTGATTTATTAGACTATATCATGCATGCAGACATGTAATGCCTGCATTATTGTTGTGATGTCACAATTACCGGGAATGACGGTATCTACATTCTCAGTAGAACATTCTCTCTGTATGCATACTTCTATTGCAAAGTACTTCACCTACTTTCCATTGTGGAGTTTCAACTTTTTGACTAGTTCTTATGTTCACCACCCACCTATATAAAGCTACAACACCACCCCCTAAAAGTTCACATTGCTTGTTAAAAGAGCAATGATGACGTGTTTAGATTTCAATTAAGAAGTCTCATAATTAATTTTAGGTCTCTAAAAGTGAAAAAAAAAATGTACTTTTAAATTAATCAAAATTGATTTATTTTCACTTTTACAACCTAAGGATTAATAACAGACTAGTCCGCAGATTTTACAAACATGCACATGTTCAGGAAAACAAAGATTGGGAGTTGGCCTACTACTCATCTTTGTAAATTAGTCATTCTGTGGTGATAATATATTATTGTTTCAACTTTTGTTTTGTCTTCCTCTGCCTTTTCAAACACCAACCATGTACCCTATTGAAATAATTAGCATATAAAGTTTTTTTCCCCCACAATACATACCTACCAAACCACCTTGAATTTTTCTCTAAATGCTTCCCTCACACCCCATCCAAAACTCCCTTCTCCTCTCCTCTTCTTCTCTGCAGCATTTCCAAATCTCAAGCACCAAATGATCCTTCAAATCTCCTTCCATTACAATAATCCTCAACTACATATTATTACCATTATCTTATTCTTCTCCTTGGCTACAACTGTTGTATCTATTAATCCAAAATTTGAGGCCTGCACACCACATAGCTGTGGAAATGGCCCAACCATAAAGTACCCTTTCTGGATTCCTTATGAACAGGATTCGTTCTGTGGCTACCCTCAGTTTGAGATCACCTGCAAGGACAAGAATCCAATTCTCAAAACTCCCAGTTATGAATTTTTAGTGAAAGATATCTCTTACTCTAACTCTTCATTTGTTGCTGCCAACATTGCTGCCTATGAAGAAAAGTGTCCTGCTCCAATGTATAATTACAGCCTTGATCATACACCATTTGCTTATAGCTCTGAGAATTCCAATCTCTCTTTCTTCTACAATTGCACCACTGAACCTATAGATTACCCCACTTACGAAGTAGTGTGTGCTAAAAATGCTAGTCATTATTCCTTCGCTGTGTTTCATAAGGAGGCGCTGGAGCACAAGAACTACTCCTTGAATGAGTGTCAGTTTATGGTTAATGCGCCACTGAACATGAATGCTGCTGTTAATTTCACTAGCTTGTTGCGAATGAATTACACCGAAGTCTTGAAGATGGGGTTTCTTTTGAACTGGACTGCCCCTGACTGCCGGTATTGCGAGCAAAGTGGTGGGCGCTGTGGTTTTGATGGTTATCAGTTCCTCTGCTTCTGCAAGGATAAGTCTTACCCTAAAAGTTGTGGTGATGGTAACGCATTTGGAAATATTCTGATCATACTTTGTGTTAGTTTCTTAAGCAAGCATTCCTCTTTGTTCTTTCTTCATAATGCAATTTCTATTCTCATGTGCCATTTCAGAATATGCTAACCACAGCCATTAGTGCTTACTTTCTTCCTGAAGCCTTTGGTGAAAGTACATATATATAAATGTTTATGTTTGTTGGCTTCAGAATATCTTCTCTGAATTGGCACAAAATTGTAGCAATTTTGCGTCAAGAGTGCTATCAATCTATAACTAATCTTTGCTTTCACTGTTAACTGTTGTTGCAGGTCATCGTGGATTGACATTGGGAGCGATACTTGGTATAGGTAAAAGATCCAATTTTCTTTGATATTTTCGTTCTTGTTATTTTGTGTTGCATTTATTTCATTAATATAATATTAATTGAAATTTTCTATTCTTTTTCTTAGTTGTTGGTGCTGCTGTGTTAGTAGTATTAGCAGTGTGCATGGCCATTTATTTCTCCCAACGCCAAAAGAAGACTACTCATTACGAAATTTCGTATGTACAGTCTCGGAGCTTGTCTTCTGATCCTTCCTTAAGAGACACTGAGAAGGGAAGTCAATACTTTGGAGTCCCCCTCTTTACCTACAGTGAACTGGAAGAGGCCACAAACAACTTTGATTCATCCAGAGAACTAGGAGATGGAGGCTTTGGAACAGTTTATTTTGGTAACAGCGAGCATTCTTTCTTGTTGTATCTATTGTCATATGTGTGCCTTCAATGATCACTAAAAATGATTCATGTCTTCTTATGTTCCTTGTCTAGGAAAACTTCAGGATGGGCGTTGCGTTGCAGTGAAGCGGTTATATGAGAACAATTACAAGAGAGTTGAGCAATTCAGGAATGAAATCAAGATCTTAGCTGGCTTACGCCACCCGAACCTTGTCTCTCTATATGGATGCACTTCTCGCCACAGCCGTGAACTTCTGCTCGTCTATGAGTACATCCCAAATGGAACTGTTGCCGATCATCTTCATGGAGAACGAGCCAAAGCTGGCACTCTGCCCTGGCATATTAGGATGAAGATCGCGGTGGAGACTGCAACTGCATTGGCATATCTTCATGCTAAGGACATTATCCACAGAGATGTGAAAACCTATAACATTCTTCTTGACAATCACTTTGTAGTCAAAGTAGCAGACTTTGGACTTTCGCGCCTCTTTCCAAACAATGTCACCCACATTTCAACAGCTCCACAGGGGACTCCTGGTTATGTGGACCCGGAGTACCATGAGTGCTACCAGCTTACTGACAAGAGCGATGTATATAGCTTTGGAGTCGTTCTGGTTGAGTTGATATCATCCTTGCCTGCTGTTGATATCACGAGGCATCGACACGAAATCAATCTATCCAACATGGCCATCAACAAGATTAAAAATCGGGCACTGCATGAGCTTGTGGACCAGGAACTCGGGTTCGAATCAGATTTCAAGGTGAGGAAGATGATAAAGGCAGTAGCTGAATTAGCATTTCAGTGCCTAGAGAGTTCCAAAGATATGAGGCCTTCTATGGAAGAAGTGGTAGATACTCTCAAGGATATACAGAGTGATGGCAAACACAAAAGCCAACCTGAGGTGATGGATATCTCAGGAGATGATGTTGTTTTGCTCAAGGATGACCCACCTCCTCCATCGCCGGATTCAAATGCAGTGAGCAAATCTACAACACCAAATGCTAGTGGATAAGTGATCCTTATTTTCACATATCAACAAGTAGCAGTGATAGCATCAAATAGGTAGCATCCACCCAGTTAGATCCCGAGTTCTGTTTTACTGATGCAGATGACTTTAAGTGTGAGACGTACATAGATGATAAAGCTGCAAGTAATAATTATTATCGCATGTTTATTATTTATTATTATTAATAATTAGTTTTTCTTAATTTATTATATATAGATGCGTACAACAACCCACTATTATGAGTATCATTTGGATTCAAGGGCAGGTAAAGTATTATCAGACCCTTATTTGAAAGTTAGGGAAAAGGTTGTACCTAATGATATGAAATCTAAATAAATTTAACTTGTTAACTTATAAGAGTTTTTTTTAAAAAAAAACATTATTAAATTTAAAAGTAGGAGAGAAAAATGTTAAAATTGCGCACTATAGTTTAAATAGAACATGAAAAATAGAGTACAACAGCGTAGCAGAGTTTTTAAGAATGTAATATTTAATTCATTAAAGAAAAGATGAAAAAGAAAAGAAAGAAAATGGTTTCTATCAAATAAACTCAAGGCTAATGAAAACGCTGATAAGCATATTACCCAAAAAAAAAATAATCTTAAGTCATTCAATACGAGCTTATGATGTTTGAACTTTGAAATGCAGGCTCCAACTAACATGGTTCGGGCTTCTTTTCCGTAAAAATTTTAAGACAATTACATTATTGTCCTCTCTCAAAAAGCATCTCTCTCTCTCTCTCTCTCCTGATTTTACTTAGAGACTCAGACCCTCACTCCATGCACTTTCTAATCGCCGCCCTTCATTGTGCCACCTCCGTCGCAATGCCACCACCATCTGCTCTGCCTCAATACGTGACTTTGCCATCAAAAACCCCTACTTTAGCGTTGTCTAGATTCCCCAACTATTGGGGAGGTTCTACAACTTCTATGCCCATCCTCCTCCTTTTCCCCATCCGTGATGCCCAGTGGCGCTCACTCTATAGCCTCTCCCATCCAGCGCCGCTAACGAACGCCATCCTCGTCGCCTAGTTTGTCTTTGGTGCTTGCTCTCCTAGCACTACCATTGATGATGAATTTCGACATCACCTTTGCAATGTAGCCTATGATTTGCGGTGGTGTGTGGTGAAAGAGATCTCATCGATAGATCTAAAGCCAAAGGAAAAGGATTTGTGTGGCGGCGACGGTGGGCTGAAAGATCTAAGTTCGGCATCGACGCAAATCTATGGATTTTTATTTTTCATTTTCATGGTCCAACTCTTTTGGTAGAGATGTTTAGGTATTTTCCTTTTGTTATTGGTTGTTCGTTTTAATTTTTCTGGGATTATTCTTTTAATTTTTGGTTTATACATCTCCATCCGCTTTATGATTCAAGCCTCTGAAAAGAGTTGGTTTTCTGTTCGTGGTGGCTTTTGCGCACGATCATTAGATTTTGGGCTGTGTTTTGTGGATGATGAAAGTTGATGATGAATTGTCACTGTTTATAAGTTCTTTGTATTTCAATGTTAGTGGTAAGAAGGGGAGATGACTCCGCAATATCTCCGGCGGTGATTCCATCGGTGGAGGCAGGGAAGGGGGCGCTAATGGTGGTGGAATTACTAAGAGGGACTGAAGAAGAAAACTAAAAAAATAGCAAAGGGTAAATCTGTAAATCAAATATAATATTTTTGTTAAAATATAAATAAGAATTATTACATACTATTTATAATTATTTGTTCCATTAAAATTTTAGCCATTTATTTTTGTTTTGAATGACTAAGACCGAAAGACCAATTTGTTCTAGAAAGAAGCTCGAAACAAGTTAGTTAGAGCCTTGAAATGCATTTATTTTAGTGAGTTTGGGCCAAGTTCAAACGTAAAATACATAAATCATCAATGAATAAGTCCAAATTTATAAGTTGGCCTTCACAACTAGACTCATAATAATTATTTGATTATAGGGTAGTTACATGATATGCAAGGTATCCACGCAGAAAATCCCACTCAAACTCAAAACACTTATACGCTTGTGTCAATCACACCCGTTGATCTTTGATCTTTCCATAAATTAACAGTAGTACTGGTACGAGTTCGTAGTAGACTTGATAAGGGTTCGGGTATGGTAGAATAAAGTTTTATTTGGAATTACAAAATGGAAGAAGATTCTTTTACTTATGGTAGTATAATAAGACAACCGACAAGGAAGAGGAAACACATTCCTTGTGAGCCCATTACTTTCTCCATATAGGTTTAAATCAGTTGCAAAACCAACCCACAATCATAATGAGTGTTAAGATTAAGAATGACCTCAGAAGAAACATGCTTAATGGGGATGAATCGCCGTAAGCTCTCGTGGAGCAAGAGAGAGAAAAACAAAATGAGAGAAAGACGTCAGCAAACCATTATAGGCAAGATATAGTTTAACTAAGAGCTCAAGAGAACTACAATTTATCCAAGCACTACGACAACAAGATCTTAAATGCTCTATGTGTTGAGGCTGATTGGACAATCGAAGAAGACGAAACTACCTATCGAAAGGTATCTTCTCAATTTCAATACCCAATATGTCAATTGCACTCTTAATATCCATGGATCTTCTCATTTTGCATCTCATTCTTTATTGGTTGATGAAATCTACCTATAAAGGCTTCATTTGGCATGATATCACACTCTATTTTAATTCCTCCAACCTTTTATTGTGATCATGGTTCACTCCAACTTCTTATATCCTTTAAAGGATCTTTGCTTGCTAAGTGATCCTTGTCTATTTCTTCATTTCTTATATTATTAATTTTACTTATATTGAATTTGTATATTTTTGAGAGTTATTCTTAGTCGTACTTTCAAATTAACTAATTTACTTTTCAAATTTTTTTTATCCCTTATGTGTAAGAGCAAAACAACCCATTTATTTTTCTCATTTGCTATAATTATTTATATTATTTATACTTTGTTTCTTTTAACAAATGGTGATATTTGAATGTACCAAAAATAATTACAGTTTTTTTTGGCAAAGACAAATAATTACAATTAATTAAACATAACAAAATTGAATAGTGTAATTTTCAATTAATTATTTTTTAATAATGCTATCCGATTTTTCTTGTTATATTTCGCTTGTTTGAATTACTTGTGATTGTGAGAGGGAAAAAAAATCAAAAAAATAAACATTTGCCATTGGTGGTATGATTCATGTTTTGAGTGAACAGGGATGCAAGCCACCTCCTCGAGGCGACGATGCAGGCAACTCCATCGCCAGAAACGCTCCTTTCTCTTCATCATCGCAAATTTTAACATCTTTTCAATCCATCCCTTCCTCCTCCTCTCTCCAAACCCCTTCCCCCTTCGATTCCAACATCAATTCACCAATCTTCCCGCCTCCTCATCTATGGATATCGAGCAGCGCACCCCTGACCCCTCTTCTTGAATTGCCTAAACCATCATCATCGTCCATTGGACACCCTTCCACTCTGCGGCTTATTCTACGCCAGCTACCACAACAACACAATGCGATGAGTATGCTCAGTGGATGAAATTCCAAGGATTCCCGGCTCCCACCTTCAACTTCATTGGTCCTGTTGCTGCTGCTGACAGTTCAAGAAGAGATGAGGAAATCGGGTGCAGTGGAGGTAGGACAGGTGAAGTCGTGGGTTGGGAAGAGGATTCACGAGGTTGCACTCAATGATGATGATCTCGACCTCACCCTTGCCACCGGTGCCAAGACGTCGGCGACTTAGAAGTTCGTCAGCTCTGTTTTAGAAAGAGTCAGATATGTGTGTGTCTATATATATATATATATATATATATATATAAGGTTATCAAAGTCGAGAATTTAAGTAAATTCGTGAAGTCTCAACAAACTAGACTCGTAAACTCGTATGAGTTTACATACGTAAAAAAATATGTTATAAGCAATATAATCATGAACTAAACTTGATTAAATATTGTATTTATAATTGAAATTGAATAATATTAAATTTAAATTAAATTAATGAAAGAAATATCATAAAATACACCTATATGTATGTCATTTGGTGGTTATGTCATACTTTATTCAGTATCTGTATTATTTTACAATTCAATAAAACATAGTTCAGTTATGATAAATATATGAAATTAGCTAAATAAACCCAATATATATTATCTAATATAAACAAAGTTAGGTAAGTATCTACCAAAGTTACAAAATTTGTACATTTTGAGGTAAACTCGTAGGTAGATTTTAACTCGTAAACTCGCTAGTAGAATAGAGAGTTTACGTACGAGTTTACCCAAAAAGAGTTTACATAAATATTAACTTGTTTTGTATAGTAATTTACGAGTTAACTTGAAAGTTTAACGAACCATGTATATATATTTATTTATTTATTTATCTTAATGTTCAGATATTATATGCAAACCTCTCCTTTGGTGGTTACTTTTTTCTTTGGATGTCACTTGTTTGTGAATTTTTGAAGGATTATTATGTAAGCAAATAGAACATGCATTGTTATGTCTGTTTTGTTCTTGCTGATCTTATTTTAGTGTGACAGATGCTCCAATCAATCATTTGTAATGGCACTCTAATGCACAAGTAATTCTTTTGGGTGCACCAGGGTGTCTAGTGTCAGTAGTAGTAACTAATCCTTTTGTTGTAGTAACTGTGCTTATAACACGTAAGGAACTAAGTGTAGTATGAGTATAAAGTAAAGGCTTGGATGAACCATGCCGGCTTCTACCCTTACGTGCTGGTGAAAGGCTGGATTTCTTTAATAAGATTATGATGAGCTAGCATATACATCTATGTGGTGAGATAAGTTTAAAATGATCCAATGATGGCTATCAGTGAAAATTAAACATGGAGTAGTTCTTACTTGGTAGGAAATATTTCTTCTATGAATAGAGTATGGAAGTTGCTGGTACATGAACTTAATGGGGGCAAAAACAGAACAAAGATGAGAAAGATTCAATGTTTTTAATTAAAAAGAAATCAATCAATGGGAGTGATTTGTTCGTTTCGTGTTCGTATAAAGATAAAGTGGAGTATATAGGCTCGATTGGAAGTTGGAACTTGTTGATATCATTCTATTTGGACATTCCATTGTTCTTTCCTTCTCTCACCTTCCCCTGCTTCAAGGTAACAAAATCTCATATTTTTTGCTCTACAAGCTCAAGGCATACCCTGATCAAAGTCCAACACAAATACATACACATGCTTGCTCCGTTTCCTCTCAATTCGGCGTTGTTGCTCAAGTTTCACAACAAAGCCAGCATCAAGCACAGAACTTGCGAAAACTCCAAAGCCGAATTTGACCGGAGAGGTTTAGCACAAAGGAAGTGGAGAATTTCGTTTATGCATCATGGTCATGGTGTAAGTAGAATTGTCGATTACAAGAGACATACACCATTGATTATTTTTTAGAATGAAAATAGAGATAGAGATAAAAGATTAATCAATTATATATATATATATATATATATATATATATATATCTCCTTATAGTGCACAGTTCTTTTTATATCATAGTATATAAAAGAATAAAGAAGCAGTTGTGCAATGCCTTTGTTGACAAATTGTAAGCCGCACATAGCAAGAGTTGCTTTTTTTATTTCTTTTCTCTCTATAATAGACCATACACTTTTATGAGTAAGGTGTTAGGTATTTAAATTATTTGATGTATAAAAATAATATTACTCTTTTTTTTTTATGTTTTTTGCTTTGATGTGTTCCTCAAATCAGATATTTAGACAATTCGCTAGTTACTTAGTCAATTCATTGATTACTTGACCAAGTCGTTAGATTATTGGTTAGTGCTAGATCGACTAGTCAATTCGAATTTTATAAGTACACATAATATTAAATTATTCCATGCTTAATGTTAACAAATAACAATTACATCTTTTATCTCACAACTCTCTCTCATAGATCAACGTGAGGCACTGACACGAAATCAATCTGTCCGACATGGCCATCAATAAGATTAACAATCAAGAACTGCATGAGTTTGCGGACCAGGACCTCGGGTTCGAATCAAATTTCAAGGTGAGGGAGATGATAAATGCAGTAGCCGAGTTAGCATTTCAGTGCCTGCAGAGTTCTAAAGATACGAGGCCTTCTATGAAAGAAGTGGTGGATACTCTCAAAGATACACAGAGTGATGACAAACACAAAAGCCAACCTGAGATGATGGATATCACAGGAGATGATGTTGTTTTGTTGAAGGATGACCCGCCTACTTCGTCTCCAGATTCAAATGCAATGGACAAATCTACAACACCAAATGCTAATAGATAAGTGATCATTCTTTTCGCATATCAACAAGTAGCAGTGATAGCATCAAATTGGTAGCATCCACCCAGTTAGAACCCATGTTCTGTCATTTACTAATGCAGATGACTTTAAGTGTGAGATGTACATAGATGATAAAGCTGGCTAAGCCATAGGCTCGTTGAAAAGATAAATGAAGGTATCTTACCTCAATTCAATTGATATTGCATTTCTGTTTTGTTGAATATTATTGGTTTATTTTGAATCTTTGCTCTTTGGGTCATGGGTGTTTGGGAACGGATGGCTTCACTGCCACAGATGTTTTGATTCTCATTTTTATTCAGTTAAGTTTGGATGGCTTTTGAGTCTTGTCACAATTGCCGTCCTTCTTCGTTGAGTAATCTTAGTCTACTTTATAGATTTTGAGGAAGATCTTCCCAATGGCAATTTTTGCGGTTAGTGTTTAAGATGTCTTCAAAATAGCTGAGAACTCTTGAATGGTATTATATGAGATTATATATTGTCCCTTTTATGATGAAACAAACCTCTTATACGAAAAATTACTAAGTTGTGCCACTAACAAATGACAAATCAGTGCTTCCACAATATGAGCCTTTTAATCATTTTGTTATGGTTTCTTTGCCATCTTTCTTTTGTTTTCCTTGTTTTTCTTTATCTTTATATTATGAGCATCACATTGATTTCTTTGATTATTGAAATCTACAACTAGGAGCTATGGTTTGTTAGGTTGATTCTTCCTAAAATTATTGCCAAAAGACTAGAAAGAATGGATTAATGGTTCATTCTGAAGTGCCATGGTTTTCATTTCTACTATAAAGAGATCAACTTGCTAAATGCCACCCTTTTCTTTTACCTTTTCAGTATTTATTTTTAATTCAAATCTGAAAACTATGTAGCAGAATTTACATTTACTGTCTTTTCGTGTTGTATGTGTGAGGATAAGATAACTAAAAGTGGGTTAGATGAAAGGGTCATGTAGTTCTCCAAATGTTCATAGGAGCAATTGTCTTTGCAGGAGTAGGACTAAGTGGTCCAAAATAGAGATACTATTTGCAAAGAAAGCGTGTTTAATGAAGCAAATACCTTGCTTTCAAATATGGAAGATAATGGTTGCCTCCCTAATGCTAAAATTTGAAACACTTGTTCGCACTCTTCTAGAAAATGAAAATGAAGGTCAACATGATAATTGATAACGACAAAATCTTCGCAATTTGCTAGTTCACAATTCTTTGGTTAGGTAAACTACCAGTTTTACTTAATTGATCAATGAAAGTAATCCTTTTATACATTCGAAATTATATACCTCTTACAGTACCTTATTTTTAGGGTTTAAATCTTGTCTAATGTAAGGTTTAGGAACATTCCAATCTGTATAGTATCAGTAAAAGATGCTAAATCATTAAATTAAGTTTTCACTTTCTTTAAGTCATATTAATTGATATTCAACCGTTTCTCATAATCTTTGATAGTACTAGTTAATATAAATGGATCTCATAATCTTTACAAGACGATGGAACTAGATGTTGGTGGGTTTTTATTTTTGGCATGAAAAGCCCCGTTATCCTTGATGTTGCTCTACCTCTGGTCATTGTTTTTCCCATGCCTTATTTGATGCAGAAAATTTAAAGATTAAAACAACTTACTTTGATTTGATGCAACTTACATGACCTTGCCCCTTCTATTACTTTCCACTGGTTTTATGTTGACGCTTGTGTCGTCACCCGTGCTTGTGGCATTCCTGAAAATACTTTGTACTTTATATATTAATGAAAATGTCAAAGTATTACTATTATCTTGTTCCTAAGGATGCCTTGGGTTAGGAAAGGAACACCTAAACACACCCTTCACTTAATCATCTCAGATATCCTTAATTGTTGACTGCCAAGATAAGCTGGAACATTCACTATGCATCTACATCTATAGATATATAACATGAATTTAAATTGCCAATGATCGCTTAGACTGAAGGCATTCATACATACATAACATTCATTGTAATGGTACCAGCATTTATATATTTGAATTTGACACAGTTGTTAGTTTACACCTAAATGATACTAGCAATGGTATGTGACTGAAATTAACTAATCCAGGCTCAGGTATTATTTGTGTGTAAGCTTGATCCACTTGATAAATTTTGATGTTTCCTTTATGTCTGTAGCATGTATTCTCTTTCTGCTATATTAATTTTCATCTCTAAATTCGGGGCTATATTAATGTAAAATGTTAGTCGTAGGCCCACTTTGGAGCATGTTTTTCATTATTAAAATGAGCTCAGGAAGAATAAAGATATTGGGACTAGGACGGGGGTTAGCAAAACAAACAAGAATGGAGGGAAGTGTGAAGTGACATATTTAGGATCTCTTCCTCTTTCTAGGAGGTGGTGAATGGTGATGCATATGCTCTTGGGCCTCAAGTGATCAAATTCACATATGCAAGAAATATAACCATTCATTTGGGAGAAATTCTTGTGTAGACACAAGACTATCATTCTTGGGTGCACACACAATAAAAGGGATTTGATCATCTTTATTGTGTGTACTACCAAATACTTTTGGTTCTTATCAAATGAGACTCATTTTTATTGTGTGTCTAAAGATCACATGTTAGTCTTGTGCCCATGCAAGAATTTCACTTAGTGTAATAACAGAGGTAACATGTGTACTAATGAGCCATCATCGATACGACACGTCTGTATTCGCTAAATGTTCACTCATCGGGTTAGCTCATTTCAGGTCGAACTAAATTAGGTCATATTGAATTGGACTAACTTTTCTTTTTTACTCTAATTTTTTTAGTTTTTTTAGTCTAATCCATATATTTTTCGGGTGATTTGCGCCAACCCATTTTGACGGCTCTAAACTGATTATCTTTAGCATTCCTTTTTACATTATAATATTTGAAAATAATAACACATTTTTTGTTGTAAAAGAAAAAGACAACTTTTAGTATTAAGTAAAATTGCTATTAAAGTCTAAAATTATTATAATAGACGCAAATGTTAAATTAAGTAAATAATAGACACAATCAATATTAAATATTTAAGGTTATATTAATTTTTTTTGAAAATGTGTTTGTGAGTTTTATTTTGGAAAAAAAAATGAAAAAANATTTTGGAAAAAAAATGAAAAAAAAAGTCTATGCTTAATTGTATTTGATAATTTTAAATTTAACCTTCTAACTTCTTTCACTTCCTTTCATTCCTCTCCAAAATAATATTCACAAACCCAACTTAAGGTTTGGAAAGCACAAACCAATTCTAAATTTCATGAAAACCTTCAAAAGTACATGTAACTTTCAGAAGTTAGGGGCAAAAGAATATTTCATTTATTCACTTTTTGCTGTCATTTTTGACAAAAAAAAGTTTAAAAAATTATTTAATTGACACTAGAATAGAGAAAATATAGATTGCATAAACAAAATTAACCTTAAATAATAAATGTTATAATTATTAAGTATTATGAGAAATATAAAAAATAACAAAAGTATAATTATAAAAAATTTATTTAATACTTCTTTTAATCCAATCCAATGATAATTAACCTTAAATAAATTTTTGTTTAAAAAAATAACATAATGAAAAATGGACAAAGGAAGTATAATCAAACTCAAAATCATCCGAAAACAAAATATATTCCACATTAAAAAAGAATAAAATATATAATCATGATAAAAGAACAGAATACACAAACAAACAGAAAACCTCCACTTGCTGAAGCAAATCACAGAATCCTGATTCATGGCGAGGAAGAGGGGCTCACCACCACCAGCGGCGGCTTCGTTCACCTGCGATTTGAATGAGAGCTGAGTTGCAACTTCGCAAAACCCTAAATAATAGACACGATTTCTGGGAAGACGACGAGAGTGACAGAGCAAGTCGCAACGCACCTTCCCACTCCTCACTGCGAATCCCGTTGGATCCAACAACAATGTCGTTGTTCTCAATGACAAGGTTAAGGTGTGCTTCTCTCCTCTCACTGTTTCCTCTTAACGTTCTTCCCTTCCCTTCAAATTTAAGGCTATTTTCTCGTTCTCTGCCCCCATCACACGTTGATAACATTGACGATGCCGTTGCTTCCTTCAATCGCATGCTATGCATGCGTCTTAAGCCACCCATCATTGAATTTAACAAGATTTTAGGTTCCCTTGCGAAGATGAAGCATTGCCCTATTGCTATTTCCCTCTCTAAACAACTGCAACTCAAGGGAATCGCTCCAGACATCTTTACTTTAAGCATCTTGATCAATTGTTACTGCCACATGGGTCACGTGGCTCTCGCATTCTCTGTATTGGCAAAGATTCTCAAAATGGGTTATCAACCAGATACCGTAACCTTAACTGCGCTTATGAAAGGTCTCTGTTTTAATGATGAGGTTCAAGAAGCACTGCATTTTCACGATAAAGTGGCAGCTCTAGGGTTTCATTTAAATGAAGTTAGTTATGGGACCTTGATCAATGGATGTTGTAAGATAGGACGTACCGGAGCTGCCATTCAGATACTGAGAAATATCAGAGGGCAAGGGATTACGCCCAATGTGGTCATGTACAACACAATCATTGATGGCTTATGCAAAGATAAACTCGTGGCTGAGGCGCATGATTTATATTTTGAAATGGTTGATGGGGGAATTTCTCCCAATGTTGTCACTTACAGTACTCTGATGTATGGATTGTGCCTTGTGGGTCAATTGAAGGAAGCGGCTGCATTGCTGAATGAAATGGTGTCGAAAAACATAGGTCCAAATGTGTATACCTTTACTACTTTGATTGATGGCTTATGCAAGGAAGGAAAGGTTAAGCAAGCTAAAAATATACTTTCTTTAATGATTAGACACGGTTTAAATCCTGATGTTGTTACTTATAATAGCTTAATGGCTGGGTATTGCCTAGTTAATGAGGTGAACAGGGTTAAAGACTTATTCAACACTATGACTCACCAAGGAGTGGCTCACAATGTTCACACCTATAATATCATGATCAATGGATTATGCAAAGTTAAAATGGTGGATGAAGCCATGAATCTCTTCAAAGTAATGGGTTGCAAAAATTTGATTCCTAACACTGTAACGTACAATACACTCATTCATGCCTTGTGCAAATCGGGGAGAATTTCTCATGCTTGGGAGCTTGTTGATGAGATGCGTGGTAAAGGTCAAATCTCCGATGTGATCACTTACAATGCTTTACTAGATGCTTTATGCAAAAGTAATCATCTTGACGAGGCAATTGAGTTATTCACTAAACTTAAAAACCAGGGAATTCATTCAGATGTATGTACATTCAATATACTTATTGATGGTCTATGCAAGGGGGGAAGACTTAAGAATGCGCAAGAGGTTTTTGAGGATCTTTTGATTAAAGGATGGCAACCTGATGTTTACACATACACTATTATGATCAATGGGTTATGTAAACAGGGCTTTCTTGATGAAGCATTGGCTTTGAAGTCTACAATGGAAGATGATGGTTGCATCCCTGACGCCATACTTTTGCGACATTTATTTGTGCTCTCCTCTAAAATGACGAGAATGATAAGGCCGATAAACTTCTTCATGAAATGATTGCTAGAGGCTTGTTGAAAAGACAAAAGAAGGGGAAATACCTCAGTTCCAATTGAGATTCATTTCTGTTACTGTTGAATTTGTTGACCGAAAGATGAATTGTGTTTCTGTTGGGTCAGAGGATTTGAGCAATGCAATAATGGCATCACTACCACTTGCCAGTGATGTTCAGGTCGTCTCATTTTTCATTCAATAAATTTTGAACTTGTGTTATTAGCTGACTTTTGAGTCTTGCATTGACTTTATCCTTCTTTCTTGAGCAGTCCCAATCTGCTTTTTCATTCCGAGGTGGATCTTCCATCGTGAGATATGTGGTAAGTGTAGAAGATAGATAGTATCTGAAGTTCTGAGTTATTGATTGGTGTTATATAGATCAAATGGTGTCGCATTTATCATGCAACAAACTAAGCTAAATTGAATAGCTTGTTACAAATTATTTTACCGGCAACCTATTTCAGTTCTTATCCTGAAAGTTAAAAAAGTTGACAAATAAGTGGTTCCACAGTATAGGCTCCTTTTAAATCAATTTTTTAAAAAATAGTTTGTTTGCTGTTTTCAGATGTTTACTTTGGTTTTCTTTAATGACGAGCATCACACTAATTCTTTGATTGTTGACATCTTCTATGAACAAGTGCGTGTTGTTAGGATGAATCTACCAGAAATTATTGTAGAAGTATTTAAATGACAGGATTCATGATTCATTCTGCTGCTATGTGGTTTTCATTTCTTCTTTCGGAAAGACCAACCTGTTAAATACTTGCTGTTTTCTTTTCTCTTTTCAATCAAATCAGTGCCTAAGTAGCTGTATATTAAAGTAGCTTTCTAACCTTCCTAAACATTATGTCATATTATGCTAGTCAGTTGATGATTTCCCAACAGAAGAAACTATGCTGATTAAATTGCATTTAATAATACATTAGCACTTGATGTTTTTCTTTACAGAATATGTTGTGATTTTGAAGCAATTTTTAAGATATCATCTAATATGCTTCAATAGTTCAATTGTCTCAAACCTCACGATTGTTTTCAGTGTTGTTTGCTACTCGGTTGTATACGTGTTTTCGTGCTCCACAAATGGATTCTCCTTGTTCTTTGATGCTGAAGCAATTTTCATATAAAAATGCAAAATCTTTTATTTTTTATTTATTTTTATTTTTAAATTTCATACCTGATGCTTACTGAAGGAAAAAGATTTAGATGGTTTTCGTTTACACATGGGGCAATCACGTGTGGTCTCGAGACATGGCTAGAGTTTCAAAAGACAAGATAAGGTGTGTCTTTTTCTGGCACTGAGTTCATCGTGATAAGGAAAATGTTAGTTTCACATAATTTTTGTTCACATAATCTCTCATAGGAATTGCAAGCCCCATTGCGAGAAGAGAGAAGAAAGGAACAGTGTTTATTATATGATTTATGCAAGAGAAAACTTTGTGGAAGTAATGTTATGTTAATATTGTTCTAGTAATGTTATTTTGTCCCCCGAGGTGCTTGCAACTGAATCAGGAAAATAAGAATATGTGCTTTGTGATGAGCATCAAGTAATGACTTAGTCTACAACCTCGATGGATATTGTTCTTAAAGAGTGATGTGCAGTGCTATTGTAATTCATCCTTATGCACCAATTCAGGAACTTTCTCTCAACTACTCAGGCTGAATATGTGTATACTTTAAACTTTGTGAAACTTTGAATCAAATAAATTGATACTAGTTATCTAGGTAACTTCAATAGTTTTGATGCCTTGAGGCTTTATATTATGTCTGCATTTTGCTCTTTCTTTTCGATTTACCATTATTATATTTGTGTCAGTCTCTCCAAACCCGTCAAGGAAATTTATAATCATAGGCTCCTGTTGTCAATGATGCCTTCTTTATTTCCATCTCTTTGATATGTGGATGGCATAGAGAATCGTATTGGATGCCATTACAAGGATTTTATTACAATTAACTATACTAATAGGTTAGATATATTGGATGATGGATATTTAAGGTAGCTGATAATGATCTCAATAACTATTTTGTTATAAATATTTGGAAAAAATTTTGGACGTTGAGTTTATTTTATTTGGACTTATGAGATGAGATTCCATATCTAGGTATCAGCTATTGTTAGATTAAATTGCTTGGAAAAACCATCTCCTAACCGAGCCATGAATTCAGGTAATAGTAATAAGCTTCTAACCAAGTGATACTAGGAATAGTATGTGATTGAAATCCACTAATCAAAGCATCAGCCAAAATCAAGCATTATTTGTGTCTAATCAAATTCCGCATGATGATTTTTATGTATTAATTTTTTTTGGAGCAGGTGTCCTCTTTTTGCAGCGGTCACTTGTACCACTTTATGGCTTCTAAGAGGCGATAAGCACAGATAGCAAAGTCATTGCTGTTATGTACTCGAGTCTAGTGACATATTCACCCTCAATTCGGCATCCAGATATTTCTTTTCTTGGAGTAGTCTTCGCAATCATATGAAAGTAATGATTATTATCATATGTTATTATTTTTCTATTAACTGCCAGTTCATATAAGATGGCTATCTATATTTTTCCTTTCATTTCTTTTTATAATTCTTTTTGGTAATGTCAGATATTGATTTGTGAACTCCACCCCAAATCTCTCCTATGATCGGTTGGAACTTCCAAGCGGCTGTCATCAAAGTAACTCGATTAATTTCTAACTAACTCAAATAGTGTGACACCCCTTGACAGCTGCTGGATGTGTACTAGTACAACTGATTACCCGACTTGCAGAAATTCGATGAATCAATCCTTAATTATATTTGATAACAACAATGATTGATGAGTAATGATAACTTGTCATTGAAATTTGTAGCTCTTCTTCTAGCATCACCACTACTGTCGTCTTAAGCAAAATCAATCATGTCAGAATGGTTATTGTCGAAAATGGAATCGACTATATTTAGTCAGATCGCAAGAATATCATCAGTCATGACTCATGAGTTGCTCAAGATCAGAGTTCTATGAGCTTCCAAATATCACGAAGTTTCAATTTTTTTAATTAATATCATCAAATACCAAACTAGGAAAGGCTTACCCAACACAAGATAGAAGCCAACTATAAGCTTCAACTAACTACACTGTACCAGCAGCCACTTGTAGTAACAAGTTGCAAGAAATATGTAGATAGACTCGATATACATGGCTAGTTTAGGTTATTTTTCAACATTTTCATTGGTTGGTTAGTTTTTCCAATTAAACCTAAGCCATATTTGTAAACACGAGTTATACTTATTGTATTCTAGTGGCAAAAGCAACATTCCTGCTCACGGCGGAAAGATTGAAATTTTGTCAATCTCAAAATCTTTACTAGTTGACATTTTAGTTTCCAATGAAAACACTTCAAGTAGCAATGCGTGCTTGGAACAAATTTGCATTATGTGGAATACAATGCAACAATGAACTTAATCTACAGTAGTAGAAGATGCTGTCATTGATCTTATAGGAGAAGACAAAACAGGTTTGGGTGGCATTTCCAAGGAATTTATGTTGCCTTCCAGCATATCAACAACTCTACTCATGGTGGGTCTATCATTTGGAATTGTTTGGATGCACCATAAACCCACCATAGTCATTCTTTTAATAACCTCATTTTCTTCTATGGACACCTCTTCAAGTCCCAAATGAGTGTCTTGCTCAAGCCTTTTGTATATCCAATCCGGAAAATATATCTCACTTGTTTGAGTTGCTTCTGCGTTAATGTTCTTTGTTCCTCCAACTATTTCTAACAACATCATTCCATAGCTATAAACATCGGACTTATGAGAAACACCACCAAAATGTCTATTGCACACTTCTGGAGCCACATATCCTACTGTTCCTCTAACATTTGACATGGAAATAATGCTTTCTTTCCTAGGACATAGCTTTGCTAGCCCGAAATCTGATATCTTAGGACAAAAATTCTCATCTAAAAGAATGTTATGTGGCTTTATGTCGAAATGCAATATTCGTGTGTTGCATCCTTTATGCAAGTACTCTAGCCCTCTAGCTATCCCTACTGCAATTTGATATAAATTATCCCAACTCAAGGTCAAGGATGGAGTGTTTTCATGTCCCTTTTTGTAAATAAATTTGTCAAGAGAACCATTAGACATATACTCATAAATGAGCGCTTTCTTGCGGCCTTCTATGCAAAACCCAAGAAGGGTGACAACATTAATGTGAGAAGTTCTACTAATGCTGGCTACCTCATTAATAAATTCTTCACCTTTTCCTTTGGATGGATTCAACATCTTTACGGCCACGTTGGAACCATCGGGTAGTTTTCCTTTGTACACTGCACCAAAACCACCTTGTCCCAATTTAACTTGGAAAGAATTGGTCATTTTCTTCACAAGTGAGAATTTGTACCTTTTCAAAGTTAAAGCTCCATTATTTTTTAAGAATGCCTCAATATCTTGGTTACTTTGTGTGGTCAACCAAAATTTTTTCGGCCATCTTGATAATTTACATGTAAAACAACAAACAATCAACAATCCAACCATCACTGTACCTGCAACACCTGTTAAGAAACATCTCATATCCTTTCATTTTTCCTAAATTAATATATTCTGTAGAAACAGTCAAAATAAATCAATGAGGTATAGTGTACTTCTTGAATCTTTCTTAAAAAAAGTTACTAAGAAAGTTATGACTTTTGGCTTGCAATTGAATGAAACCATTCCCGTCATGCTTAATTTGAACGCTCGGAAAAGTTGAAGTGAACATAGAAAAACAGTAAATGCCTAAAATTTTGAAGTCTTATCTCAATCATGTCGTCCCCAATATTGCAAGCTAAGCAGTTATTTCGAAGTTCTCTATTAAGTCTAAACAAGTATAAGAAAGTTCTAAAAAGTTAAGTGTGCATTTTCTTTTTCTGAGACAATGCTCATTTTGTTCTTTGAAAGGGTAAACATAAGTCACTTTGATCCCTAAAATTTAAAAGCTTACTTTTTTATCTTTAAAATTGTAAGTCATAAGTCAAGTTAGTCATTTAGTTCTTTATCATTTATGCTTTTATTGATTTATTACATTAAATGAGATAATGGCAAAAACTAAGATTGCAAATGAGATTGTAGTACTATTTGACGTTGAAGATGTGGTTGTTATAACATTAAGACTATAAATCTAAATTGATATCACAGAAACCTCATTTACAGTCAGGTCTTACCACAATTCATTTACAACCCTCATTTACAACCCTAATTTTCGTCACAGTCTCATTTAATATGATAAACCAGTATAAACGTGATGCCATATTAATGATAATGAATCAAATAACTAATTTTACTTATAACTTATAATTTTTAAGAATTAAAAAGTCACATTTTATATTCTACATACCAAAGTAACTTATTCGTCAATAATCAAAATCAGCAAGATATCTAGCTCCAACTCAAAATCAATGTAGTTAAGGAAAAGGATCACATACACTCAGACCAATCTTGTGTATGTAAAGTTAAGTCTTGTAATTGACAAAAGAAGACATGGTCTAAACATTCATTTAGTGCAGAAGATTTAAAGGTAATATTAGACGAAATAGTAAACGAGGAAATATAGAAGGAAGTATTTGGATCTATTACCTATAATGACTTTCTTTTGCCAAGTCCAGTGATTACTTGCTGCGACATAACATGTGAAATCAAAGAGAAGTGTGTAATTATAAATGGTGAAATTCATTTAATCCCAAATACATTATTTTTCTCATAAAATAAACAATATGTCTATTTCACATTATATTATATTATAATATACAACTACAAGTGAATGGAGAGAGCAACCAATGTGGGGTTAGTCAAGGTGGTAGATACTTTGGTGTAAAGTGAGTGTTTTACCAATAGACCATCCATTATTAAAAAAACGCTAAATACTAACGGATTTTACCAGTAGATATTTTTGTCCATAATTGTCTTTTTCAACTTTGGTCATGAAGCAAGCTAAAGTTACCGATGAATAGCATATCCGTCGCTATTTCTGCTAATAATTTGTTGTGCCCAGTGGCGACAATTAATTATAATAGATATATTAGTTAGTAATTATTTTTAAAAAAAAATAGACAAGACATTACCGATAGATATATCCACCAGTAATTTATTAATTTAAAAAAAATAAACAGGACATTATCGATAGATATATCGACCAGTAATTTATTTAATTAAAAAACATTTAACTAAAAGATAAATTATACTTTTAAAAAATGACATTTTCTTTTGTTTACTTCTCTAAACTTTTTTTTCTATAAAATAAGTTAAAATAATTAATAGATATTTAACCATATATTTTAACTTAGTATTATTTTTAAAATTTAAAAATAATAAGTTAAATATTTTAATTATGCCAATTTAAATATAAATTTTTATTAAAACAAGCACTTTTTTGAATTTGTCTCTAAATATAAAATAGCTATAGTCACTTTTTCATAAGTTACTTTTTGTAAATAAATATCAACTATAACATAGATATGATATATACAATATACATATTTTTTTAGGTTGCCTTCCCGGTATCCAAGGCTCAACCTTAACTAATCTGGGTCAACCCGGGTCACGCACCTGGCTATGGCGGGTGAGACTCCCAGCAGGGGAACTCGAGGTCTTGCTTAAGCGATGCCAAGCTGTTTACCAGTTGGACCAACCCCCGTTGGTCTATAATATACATATTTAGCTACTACAATACAGAACATATCAATATTAATAACCTAGGTGTTTCAAATTTTTAACAACTTAAATTATAAATATTAAATATTACTACATACCGAAATGTATTCAATACTCATAAAAATTAATATAATTAGTTTTGCATTCAATACTTTTTTATTTTGCACATAGATAACAATATCCTTCTTCATTCATAATATAAAAAGAGCATAAACTATTTTAGGATATGTAAAATGAAACTTGAGTCTACATGGTAAAAAAAGTTAACATAAATGTTAAGAGAGAATTATCGATTTTAATTAGCATTTTAATTATATACTAGTGGGTTTGCAGGCACTTCATGCCTACAAACATGAATAGTCTGTAAGACTTAATAAAAGTTTTGATTAGTTACAATTAAGAGATTATTTCGGTAATATAATTGAGAGATTAACTACACTACATGGAAGAGTATAAATAAAATAAAAGTTGGACACAATAAAACAATTTAAGTATAGATATATGCTATAGTTTTAGACCTCAAAATAAAATTCAATACCATGAATAAATATCAAAAACATTTACATGTTCTAGGGCATTTATTTATTAGTATAGATAATTAATTTAAGAGTCGATAATTGATATTTGAAAAAATGTTCAAAAACCTAAATGTTCATGGCAGAACATATCTTTATGAGATTTATTTCATGATTTGAGATATGCCATAGCTTATTAAAAGCAACATCTTCACTCTTACTTAGATCAAAATAAATAAAAAAAATACTCTTTCTCTTTGTGTGAGTGTGTGTGTGTTCCATCTTGAACCTTTGGGTGACGTGTCCCTTAAGGTGCAGTCCTCAATCAATAGAGTGTGCTCCAATTCTAGTATATAAGTGTCCAAGAAGGGGACCTGCAAGTGACTTTGGATCTAGAATGCATACCTTATCTCTAATCCCTTGGTCCTTTTTCATAGAACCTCCTCGGCTGTTTCTTCTGAGTTGTGTCATCATCATGTTCGATCTTTACAGGGGCATTCCACGCTCCTACTTACCCACAATGGTTACACCTGAAGCAGGATGAGGCAAGGCATTGTGGGAGGTATCATGATATCCTCCTCAGGCTCGTGTATGGTGTTAGTTACACTAATGCGGCAATCCAACTCTTTCTGGGTTGAATAGACAGATTGAGCCTCTAAGCTGGGTTCTTATCCATGAGTCCATTCTTTGCCCAATCCAGTGGCCCCCAAGCTTGGGCTAGGACGTGTTCTAGTTCGTGCAAGTCATGACATGGCTGAGCTTATCCTTGGTGAGCCCCAAGACCCTTTTCTCCGAGTTGTTTGCTTACAAACTTGTGTTGGAACCTGTGGGTCCCACAAGATTAATGAGGGTTTTTTTCCCTTTTCCATCATAAGGTTTTAAGGTAAGAGGTAGTTGAAGGTTTCGAGGGAGTCCTACCTTCATGTCAAAGAACAACCCTGCGTCTTCAAGAATCGTCTGGTTCCCTGATTGTTCTTCCTGGCTGGAGGTCAAAAATCTTCTCCTTTCGATCCCCTGCTGGAGTTACGATCCTCCTCGTTTTGAGCTTTGTTGATCTCCTTTACTTTGTCAGGGAGGATTTGATTATGCTCCTGCAGCTCCTTCATGGTCTTCCTCATTCCTTCAATCGTCAACTTAGGTTTACCGTTGGGGGTCATGTCACGGCTGGATGGCATGTTCTAGCTCTAGCTTTGAGTTCTAACCATGTTGATTGGGAGGACTTAGGTCTTTGTGTGGGTTTAGGGTTTCTTTTAGTGGGCCCTATAGTGCGCTCCAATTTTTTGTCCTAAAACTTTTGGTGGTGTGTCCCTTAGGGTGCAGCGTTGCTAGTTAATCAAGTGTGCTCTAGGTCCAGTTAAAGTGCCCCAAGAGGGTGACCTACAAGGGACTCTAATGCTTAAGTTATTAACCACTTTTAGGTGTGTTCTTTGGGTCTAGAATGCGTAACTTAGCTCTAACCTCTTAGTCTTCTTTAATAGAACCTCCTCGGTTGTTTAACCTGAGTCGTGTCATCATCAAGCTCAAGCTTTGCAAGGGCGTGATGAGCTCTTGCTCGCCTACAATGGTTACACATGAAGTGGGATGAAGCTTGGCATCGTGGGAGGTATCATGAGATCCCCCCCCCCCACTCGTGTGTGCCATTAGTTTCGTTGATGAGGCAACTTGACCCTCTATGGGTTGGATAAATAAATCGAGCCTCTAACTCAGGTTCTAATCCATGGGTCCATTCTCGACCCAGTTCAATATGTGTATATATATATATATATATATATATGTATGTTATATATATATGTTAATTGGAGCATTATGATACAACAATATGTGATAGCCTAGTGGTTGGAATGTGCCTGTCTCAACTTGAAGTCTTGAGTTCCAAAATATATATTACTTCAAAATTTGTGGGTATATGATATTTTTCTAGTAGTGATTTAAGTGAGTAGTGACAGTATCTCTAATTAAATGATCTAATGATAAAACCACTCACATTTTATCCTATAATGTAAAATCTGTACTTTAGATAAACTATTTTTTCCATAAGAATATTGAAATTCAATAATCCTAAATACATTATTTTTCTCAAAAAAAGCAATATATCTATTTCACATTATATTATGATATAGGGTTAAATAAATTTTAAGCGTCTAATATATTACTTTTTTTATTTTGCAAAACACATATCCCTTGACAATGTTCATTTCGACGGACATGTCACTATTTAGTATCTCCTATTAATAGCCGGCATAAAAGTAGAAAAAAAAATTATGAAAATCAATTTTTTTTATAAAGGTGTAAAATAAAAAATATTATTTATTAAAAAAAACTTATTTAACCATATAATATACGACTCGGAAGAGGGGCGTTGTTTCTGAGAAACAGATTAAAGTTGATAACTATTTTTTTTACATCAAAATTTCAACTTTTGAACCCCACAGTTCTATGGTGTGCGTGCAAGTCTTACCCCCAAGCAAAAATGCAGAACTCTAAAAAAGCCAGGGACGGTGGTTCAACATAGAGAAAATAAAAAAGACTGAATCACCTACTTGTAATTGCCGGTGTGCGCGAATGGTCGGTGGGCGCCGAGCGGCCAGTGGCCAGCGGCGGCTGAGGCAGTGGCGGAAGGTGAGGCGATTCGGTGACGCCTGAGTTGTGGGAAGGTGCCATGGACCAAGTCACGTTCTCTACCCCCATATCGGTGTCCAGCCCCAGCGCATCCCACACCGCCTTCGAACCATCCACCACGTTGTTCCTGCACGGCAGCTGCCCGCAGCCGCTCGCGGAGTCGCACTCCTCAACCACCTTGGCCGTCGTGCTCCTCCCGTTCAGGGCGGTGATCCTGATCATCTTCCAGCACATCGACCCTTTGTTGTACCAACCGGTGGACAGCCCCACCACGCTCTCCGAGTTCAGGTGGAACTTCCCGTCGCACTCGGAGGGGCCCAATCCGGCTCCGCCTTCCCTGAAGTGGTTGAGAGTGAGGAGCGCTTGCGTGGAGGAGGTGACCGGAGGGGAGCACCTGTACTGAGGGTAGGACTTTCCTCGACATTTCAGGATTCCGGAGGATTTGCAGGTTCCGCCGCCGGCGGAGAGGGAGGTGAAGAGGCAGAAGGAAGCTAGAAGAAGCAGGAGGGTGCGAGCCATTGTGGGTTTGGTGTGGGTGGGGAGCATTTGAGAAGGGACATGTGAAGGTGTTAGATGGAGGAGGTTGGAGCACTTGTGAGCTCTATTTCCAAGAATATAAACTAGGATCAATTAACTAAGGCTAGACAGTGAGTAAGACTACGGTGCGACAACTAAAATGTGGGGTTTATCATGGGGGCAAAGCTTGTAAAAAACTAGTTGTTGACTCCTCTCAAAATGTTATTGACCCAACTCTACCGAATTTTTTTTCTTCTGTTGAACATAAGATTAATGTAATGCGTAGAAAATAAAATTAAGTTTTATCATATTTATTCTAAAAAAATAAGAATTCTATCTTATTTATTATGTGCTTTGCAAAAATATTTCTAAGTGTGATTAACACGTCATAAAAAAATATATTTAGATATAATTTAGGTCTTTAATAAATATTTAAGATTTAATTTAGGTTTTTAAAAAAATATTTATTTATTTTGATTTAAAAGTATCAAGAATTATATGATTTTAATCTCTGATGTTAATAAAGTTTTGTGATTTTAGTATTTGTTATTAGTGAAACATTATTAACAATTGACATAATTAACAAATCGTCATATTAGTAGTGTTAAGTAAGCAAAATTAACTTACACAATTCATAACTAATAATTTGACCTAATTTTAAGTAGTGGATGATCATGACTGATAGCAAATGTAGACCTTTTGTTTGTTCATTTGGATGCACTTATGTTTTTATAATCAATGTTAGCTGAACGTAATCTTCCATTTATTTAAGTCAAATTTCATGCCAAATAAAAAATACTCCATTTATTTCATAATGTTGTTGTCTTTTACAGTTTTGAATTTATCCATAAGTTAATATATTTAGACATAATTTTACATTTTTAAGTTCATTTATAATTAAATATATTTAAACATAATTTATGTCTAAATATATTAAATTATAGATTAATCTAAAAAAATGAAAGGAACTAATATTATAAAATAAAGCGTTATTTATTTTATTTCAACCAAAGTATTTAATCCTCTGAAATATATAGTTAGTTAGTAAATTTATATGTAACTTCGCGCATCGTGATTAGATACTAATAATAACATATTATGGTAGAATAGTGGCACAGATTCGTTGCCACTTGGCAGCTACATAAAAGAAATTATTCCGTCGACATTTTCTGGACATTTGGCAAATTAATGACAAATGACATAAGAATAATCGATGCTTAGCAGAGTAGTCAACGGAAAATGGCAAAAGCATGGGAAAAATGTTTATTTTGATCATTGAAAGGGCAAGTTTAATTCATTTTAGTTCTTAAAATTTAAAATTTAATTTTTTAATTTTTGAAATTGTAAATTATAGGTTAAATTGTAAGTTATTATATTTTCACTAATTTTTCGCATTAAATGAGAATGTGATAACAATAGAGGCTATGTGACAACACTAAAGACTAAAAATATAGTTGTGATGGCACTTAAAGCTACAAATCTTAGTTGCTATTACAGCTTCATTAACCACCATAACTGTTCTGATGACCTCATTTGTAGTTTTAAGTGCAGCTACAACTCATTTATTGTCTTGTTACTGCTATCCCTTTTAATGTGATAAATTAACAAAAATGTAACAATGCAGTAATGATAATGAATTAATGGACTAATTTAACTTACAACTTACAATTTCAGGGATTAAAAAGTCAATTTTCAAATTTCAATGATCAAAGTGATTCAAACTTATACTTTCAAAGATCAAAATGAACATTTACCCCAAAAGAATTGTTAAAATTGATAATTAATGTCAGATGGCAATTAATGTGGTAAATGGCATGCTTAGTGGAGTAGGTGATTACATTCAACTAATGTTGTGTAATTGTTTTGTGTTAGAGTTGTATACTATGCATGAAAGATAAGTAATGATTCTTTAATATAAAAATTTTATTTAAAACGGTAAAGTGAAAATTTTTATCATTATATCATTTAAGTAAAGTGAGTATTTTTATCATTAGACCATTCAAGTAAGAAGTAGAGCTCATTTCTACTTAAATGATCTAAAGATGAAAATACTCATTTTACACTCTAAAGTAAAATTCTCACTTTAGACAATTTTTTCTCATTAAAAATAGAGTTTTGTTAAAGAATAAAAAATGAAAAAAATTTAAGTGATTTCTTAGCTATCCTCATGGGGTATTTACCCCATGGTACTTAATTTATCCATTTTTTATAATTTTTATAACTAAATTCATTAATTTTTGTTATCATTTCATGATCTAATATGACATATTGATGGATTATATAATTTAATATGATAAATTAATATTTTTAATACAATTTTTTGTAGAGATGTGCATCGTAAACTCAAATGATCCGCAAATCTCTAAACCTTTTATAAGTTTTAATGATATGACTAATGACAAATTTATTATAATCATATAAAACATAACATGATATCAAAAAACGATGAATTTAATTTTAAAAATTGTTAAAAATGAATAAATTAGATACTATATGGTATTTATCCTATTTAATAGCTAAGAAATCACTAAACTTTTATTGAAAAAATAAAATTATTAATTCTTCAATGCATTGAAAATCTTGAAACTTTCTAGTTTAAACTCTTTAACAAATGTCAATAGGACATTTGTTAATTTTTCTCTTAAAAAAATACTATATTTTAAAGAATTAAAAAAATTAACAATGGTGCATTAAATATACACATGGCAAAAATTTTTAGTGTATTTTGTGAATTAAAAAATAATAACGAGACGTCAAGTATAGATAAGCCCCAAAAGTGTTAAGTGTGTTCCGAAGATGAGGGTCAGCAGCCAATTTTGTCCAGCCATTTTTTTTTTTTCTTTTACCATCTTTATTTTTATTTTTATTATCTTCCTTTCTTTCATTTTGTTTTCTGGTCCCACAAATTATGTTGGCCCAATCTTTTACTTCTTTGGGCCCAAGTAGAAAAAAAAAGAAAAAAGCCCAAACAGAAAATAAGAAAAAAAAAAAGAAAAAAAAGAGAAAAACGAAAAAAAGGGGCTTCCTTACCCCAAGCCCTTTTCCCAAGAGGAAACAAAGGTCCTCCTTTCCCCAAACTCCCTATTCTCCAACAGACATGTTTTCCCCCTCCTTTTGCATGCAGAATTTCTGTCAGCACTAAGCAAGCATCATCCAAAATTGGGTTTTCTTGCAAGTGTTCATACAAGCAACATACATAAATGGAATAAGAGAAATTGCAGCAAGCCAAGATCAACGTCAAATTCTCAGGATTAACACTATAAATACAGTAAATTCACACCTGGGGGGGGGACTTTTCACAAATCACCAACATCAGAAAAAAAATTCCTTCAAAAAAAATCACTAACAGCAGAAAGAAACTTCAGACAAAAGGTGGCTAGAGGAAGAAGAAGAAGAAGAAGCTGAAAGTTATGTGATATTTGTGATAGCACTCTGTTAGAGAAATGAATAGGGAAAGGGAGAGAGACAGAAATCTCATCCTAAAACCAAATCCTCACCACCTTCAGTCACCCTCACAGAATCTGAAACCAACCCCCAAACCACCACACACCCATACCTAAAAAAAATCAATCAAACTCAGCAGATCCAAAACCTCCACTTCACGGTCACACACACACCCCATCAACCACCCCAAACCACCACACAACCATACCTTAAATAAAAACAATCAAACCCAGCAGATCCAAAACCACCACACACACACACACACCAGAAAGAAACCCAGAGAGAGAGATTGAGGGAGAGAGTGATTCGGAAAGAGAGGGAGAAAAAGAAGCCGAGAGAGAGGGATAAAGAGACCGAGAGAGAGGAAGAGAAAGATATGGAAAGAGAGGGAAAGTGACCGAGAGGTGAGAATGAAGCTCGCCGCCGCTGGCAATCTGCCATGGCGGCGGTGGT
>QANU01006283.1:285930-336793 GCA_003254905.1 Nissolia schottii
TTTGTCCAATTGATAAGTTTTCTCAGTTGAACCTAAGCATTTTTTGTAAACACAGGTTATAGTATTCATGCATCAGTTGTGCTATTGAGCAGGACAAAAACCCCGCATGAATTTCCTTGACAATAAATATGGCCAATAAAACGTAAGTGTTGATCTGAAAAAAAAAAAAGGGAAAGAAAAAGAATGGAAAGGAAAATTACATTTATGTTTCTGTGGAACATACTTTAGAACGGATATGTCAAGCTATAAATGATTTCTCTTTCCCACTCCCTTTCTTTCCGTTAATCCAAATGCTAACCCTTATCAGGACACGTATCCCTTACGACACGTTTCTGTCAAATATTGCTTCCTATTCTTAGGGACTCTAGTTTTAGGAGTCTTATGCCCCTTGCCATCAAGAAGAAAAAGAAAAAGTAAAAATTAAAGGAAAAGCTAAATTAGGCACAGTTTCGACCATGGCCATGAAAGGAAGGTCTCAACAACTAATGGGAAGAGCACAAGCAAAAGCACGTCCAGAAGCATTCTTGGCATTGCAAAGCTAATAATCAATATTCTTTTGTTTTACTTCCTTACATTCTTTGTTCGTTTTCCTTTCTTTTTGTCTATTGCTTGATAAAATTGAATACACTACAAAATCTCCGATCCCTGTGCATATATATGTACAGTAACTGCGACCACCATACTTATGTTAAAATTGACATAATTATGTTTCTAGAATATTTTAATTGCTTAGGGTTAACCGAAATTAGTTTTTCAACATAGTTGATGTGGAATGTATTTATAAAATCATTTAAGAACAAGAATAATTTTTTAGATTATTTTATCAGCTTTTGATACCAATATTCTTAGTTCCCTGCATGCATCGACACACACGAGACTCATTGGCTTTTACAAGGGAGTTGTAGATGATTTTATCACAGATGTGAGGCTAGAGTTATCTGAAATGTTTCACAGATATGTAGGACAAAACTACTTGCAAATAAGAAAATAAATATGTTGATCGACCAGTCTTTCAATATTATTCAGAAGAGTAACTATTTTCTTAAAGAAGTCCGTCAAAATAATAAAAAATACTATTACTACCTTGAAAATATGTAACCGAGTAATAGAAATACCATCGATCTCATAAATAATTTATGATCAAATATTATGTTTTTTGGATTGACAATCAAGGAAAAATTATCTCAAAGAACAAAGAAATATAGATAAGTGATGAGTTTTGTGATCGAGTGTGGCAAAAGCAACATTCATGTGCCCACGATAATAAGATTGAATTCTTATCAGTCTCAAAATCTTTAGAGCTAGGTGACATTTCAGGTTTCAATGAACACACTCAAGTAGCTATTCTCACCGAAAAAAAAAAAACACTCAAATAGCTATGTCTACTTGGCGCACATTATCAATATGTGGAACACAAATTCAATGAACTTAATTTACAGTAGTAGTAGACTCTCCCACTGATCTTACGGGAGAAGACAAAACAGGTTTGGGTGGCATTTCCAAGGAATTTATGTTGCCTTGTAGCATATCAACAACTCTACTCATGGTGGGTCTATCATTTGGAATTGTTTGGATGCACCATAAACCCACCATAGTCATTCTTTTAATAACCTCATTTTCTTCTGTGGCCACCTCTTCAAGTCCCAAATGAGTGTCTTGCTCAAGCCTTTTGTATATCCAATCTGAAAAATATATCTCACTTGTTTGACTTGCTTCTGCGTTAATATTCTTTCTTCCTCCAACTATTTCTAACAACATCATTCCATAGCTATAAACATCAGACTTATGAGAAACTCCACCAAAATGTCTATTCCACACTTCTGGAGCCACATATCCTATTGTTCCTCTAGCATCTGACATGGAAATAACACTTTCTTTCTTAAGACATAGCTTTGCTAGCCCAAAATCTGATATCTTAGGACAAAAATTCTCATCTAAAAGAATGTTATGCGGCTTTATGTCGAAATGCAATATTCGAGTGTTGCATCCTTTATGCAAGTACTCTAGCCCTCTAGCTATCCCTATTGCAATTTGATATAGATTATCCCAACTCAAGGTTAAAGATGGAGTGTTTTCATGTCCCTTTGTGTAAATAAACTTTTCAAGGGAACCGTTTGACATGAACTCGTAGATGAGAGCTTTCCTGCGGCCTTCTATGCAGAACCCAAGAAGGGTGACAACATTAACATGGGAAGTTCTACTTATGCTAGCTACCTCATTGATAAATTCTTCGCCGTTTCCTTTGGATGAATTCAACATCTTTACAGCCACATCAGAACCATTGTGTAACTTTCCTTTGTATACAGAACCAAAACCACCTTGTCCCAATTTTACTTTGAAGGAACTTGTCATTTTCTTTATATCCGAGAATTTGTATCTTTTTAGAGTTAAAGCTCCATGATTTTTTAAGAATGCTTCAACATCTTGGTTACTTTGTGTAGTCAACCAACAGTTTTCCTTCCATATTGATAACTTGCATATAAAACAACAAACAATCAACAATCCTGCGATCACTGCACCTATAACAGCTGTAAGCAAATAGAGTCAGAGAATTAATGGTTAAGGAACATCAAATATCCTTTTATTTCCATAAATTAATATTTGCGGAATAAGTAGAGCCAAAATAAATAAGTATACCTCTGGGATCTTCCGAAGAAAGTTATGATATTTAGCTTGTAATTGACCAAAACCATTAGCCCTTATGCTTAATTTGAACGTTTGGGATAGTTGAAATGGAGAGAGAAAATAGTAAAATGCAACTATGGAAGTTTTAAGAATAAGAAAAATGGTAATTCGGGAAATTGCAGGCTAAGCATTTATGTAAAAGAACTTGATATTTGAAAGCTATTTATGAATAATTCAAAACAAGTATCATAAAGGTCTAGANAGAAGATAAATGGATTAAAGTTTTCCATATAACGATGGGTAATGATTCTCTTTTAGAGCAGAAGAGCTACGAATTTATCATAAATATATGACCAAATAATGAAAGAGGAAATATAAAAGAAAACTTTTGGAACTATTACCTAATATGACTTTCTTTTCCGAAGTCCAATGATTAGCTGCAACAATACAGTACCAGCGAGATCAAAGAGAAGTGTGTTAAAATATAGGTGTCAATGTTTGTTGAAAGGTTGTAAGAATAAAAGGAGAACATTATGCGCATACAATTCCTTTGCATCACATTGAGAGGGGAATAGCAAATAGTGATATCATTGGAATAATAATTAAAATTCAACTCCTCACTTTTTCACATTCAACAAAAATTGACTTAGTCCAAATTCATTTATGAATATCCTTACTACACAAACACACAATTTATATATTCCACTTTTCGCCACTAACCAATTAATAAACAAAAACGTATATTTAAGTCATACCACATGTAAGTTCTATGGATCTTAATTCAGAAAACCATTCAATAAACACATGCATAGGATCTTTTATGAGATCATTGACTTGTTCAATGGTAGGGGTATGGAGTCTAATCAAAGTGAAGCCGCGTAGAAAGTGCCACCCAAAACTATTAGTAGGGGACCACGAGAGAAGTACACATGAAGACTTGGAAAAAACGTGTAGTGAATGACCCTAGAGTCGTTATGGTCAACAAACGTAACACACTGACACATCTAAGACCTGATTGTCCTTGTACCTAGAAATTAATATGGATTAATCCTTAATAATCTTTTAATTACTTTCAACAACATTTACTATCTTTCAATTCTCCACTTTGGTAAATATGTGCTATTAGGCAATTAACTCGTAAACGTGCAAAAGATCTCCTTTTGAAGGATTAATCCTAAGTTGTACAGATTCCCTAGTGGGAAGTGGGATCAAGCATAATCACATCTCTAAATTAGAAATGACAAAATGAAAGACAGAGTTACATACTGCTGTGATTAGGGATAGGGATGTTGCCAGGACAGTGTGAAGCATAAGATCTGCCATCGGGGCAGTGACATGAAAATTGGTAGGTATCAGTATCATTCGTCCCGCAAGCTCCTGCACTTTGCAAGCATGCTGCGCAATCTCGAGAAACGTCGTACTTCACCTCAAAACCCTTAGTTAAAGCTGCTTTTAGAGCATCAATTCCCCCATTAGGGTTTAGACGAACACCCTGTAATTCTGGTACTTTGGTCCATGACCCTTGGCAATCTTTTTGATAATCCTCATACACAGCATCCTCATACGAAGCATCCTCAAAGAAAGCAATCGGGTAATGATAATTTGGGCAGTTATAAATGTTGTTGTTGTTACCGCTGCTAGAGTAAGCTGCACTGGAACAATCGTAGAACATGGTGATGGTGTGATAGTCTTCCGGTACCAGCTTGAAGAGTTTGGAGTTTTTAAACTCTACCACTTGGGGATCCGGAGAACAAACATTAGCGGTAAGGTCTTCTCTGAACATTGTCAAGATGTAATTGGTGGTGTCAATATGCAACACTCCAAAATTTCCTGACCCAGTTTGAATTGAAGCATGTTGATGATCGCCACTGCAGTTAAGCTTGAAGTCCATGCCACCGCCGCAGAAAGGGGGGCGTTTGTCACTCCAGAAAGGATATGTAATGTCGGACACTGGTCCGCAATTGAAGGGCCGGCTACAATCCGCGAAACTGTCACCGACGGAATGTGGCAGAGTTGTTAAGAGGGAGAGACAAACGGTGGCGGCTACGGTGGTAAGTAGGAAGATGGGTGGGATGTGGTGATCCATTGTTACGCAACAACCATTAACAAAGCAAGGAGCTTAGAGAGAGGCAGCTAATAAGTGTCACGAAAAAGTAAATGGAAAATTCCAGGCTGGTGTTGACCAACGGAAGTTGGGGAAGTAAATTACAAGTCGTCAGCAAACAAACAAAGAACACAAAAGACCAGTCACCCACGAAAGTCCCACTCACTTTCCTATTTCTCTCTCTCTCTCTCTCTGTTTTTTTTTATTAAACCCGCGGTCTTTCCTACTGCAACACTGACTAATCTTTTTTGAAGTAAGTAAACTTAAGGAAAAAAAAAAAATATATATATATATATATATTTATTTATTTATTTTTATGAATGAGAATTAAATTCACATTACATGATTAAGGGGCTAGAAAAGATACTGTCATGCTGGCATTTCTTGATTCTCTTTGTTATGCCTGTGTGTGAAAAAGACCAAAGCAAAATGGAAATGGAAAATGAGAGAACAAGTTCAGATGGCAAACTTGTCACTTCCTCTTGTATAATTGTCATTCCTAAGTTAATCTCTTTTATTTAATGTTACTCTCACCATACAATACTCTCAGACAATTTCTCTAGAATACCCTTCCATATTTTCTTAGTTAATTTATAAAAATATGGGTTGGATATGGATTCCTACAAGAAAGGCCATGACCGGAGTTTTATACTACATGCATCTATAATCTATCGAGCCATGCTTTTTAGCCTGACGTTATGTTCGGGAAATCTATCTATCTATTTTTTCTAAGAAAACTTGGTTAGTTTCCCACCTTCCAATGACTAATTTAGCCACGTGTTGGCACCACAATAATTTTTTTCCCGCCCAAATTCCATTCCCTAATTTGGCCGCAGCATAAGGCTAGTACCTTGCCATGAGGATTAGCCAAGAGTGCTGCAAAAATTACATAACCAGCATAGGAGTTATATATTAATTTAATGTTAGGCCATGTTATGTAGTATTGTAGACCTGCAATTAGAGCCATCAGCTTAGTGTCCCTTAAATCTAGCAAAAGTTGTTTTAAAGGTTACCTCTCCTTTTTGTACTTGGACAACGTTTTGGACTTTGCAGCTGAAATTTTCAGCAAATTGTAAGGGATACTAAGTATTTACCTCTCTTACATATAAAATTTTGCAGCATTTAACTTAGCATATATGTGTATATCGGTTTGCATTGTTGCTGGTATGTAAACATATCATCTGCATAATTAGGTTCCCACATTTTCTTTTAAGCCTTTTAATCTCCTGATTTCCATTATTTGTCTTGTACATTACTATGTATTTTTGTTAGTTGACTCACTAATTCTTCAACTTATCTTCATTTACAGATTGAGTGGAATAAATGGTTGCTCAGCTTGATATGCTTTCCGATATCAAACCATCAAAATCCTCATGGCATTTTAGGGTGTACATGACAAGGCTGCGGGAAGTTCCAAACAACTACACTCTTGAAATTATCTTTTTAGATGAGGAGAGGTAATTCATAAAAAATATAATGGTAAAAATTAATGTATAGTGTTTAATGAAGGCATTGAAGCTATTTTGAATTGATAGATATTTGCATTCAAGAATAACAGGGTTGTAGCTTTTAGTTTTTTAAATATTCCTTTTAGTGTGTGATTTGTATTGTTAACATCTGCAGCAACTAAATTAAGATAGCAATATACATTGCGGTTACAATAGACAAAGTATAACCTGTTTCAAAAGTTTCATGGAACAAGTTTAACTTTTTGTAATATGTTAACCGTTAATGCTCTTTTGAGTTTTACCAAATTCATTTTTTTTCTCGGTACAATCATATTCATGCTTATGTACCGAAGAACTTGGTAAGGAGTTTGAAGAATATCTTATTTGAAGGCAAATTTTTTGTTACGAAAAATTTCATCGTATCAGCAAACGATAATATGATCAACACTGTCCCACATAAGTTCAAGCTGAATTTCAGTGCAAGAACTATTATTCAGCTGCTAGCTGAGGTTCCGTTCACTCCTAGACTATTCCATCTATATCTCATTTCCAAAATCATCGATGATGACAACGGTAATGAGAATGAGTTGATTGGTTAGCCATTACTCAATACTTACATTTCATGTGGATTTGTGTCTTAAATTATGCCTAACTGTTGTGTTTGGTAGCCTTTACTCTTATGATGTTGTTAGTAGAGTTTCTTAGTTATTGTCTTCCACTCCAATTATGGTGGGAGTGAATATGTAAGGCATGCGTTGTGTTATCTTTTTTAATAAACGAAGTTGGGTTGCCTATGGCAATGAGTAGTGTTACTAAACGAAGTTTTTTAAAAAAGATTATCATGACATTAAATGCGATAAAATCAATGAAAACCTTTACATTAGTTGAATTTCAATCTTGAGCATAGTTTTTTTTTTTTTTTTTTACTTGAAAAGGTTGCTTTATTGATGAAAACAAAGGCTATTACAATCAACAATGATTAGAGGAGTTAGGACATGGGCAACTTCCTCTACCCACACAACATCATCTATGGACNGAATTAAATTCACATTACATGATTAAGGGGCTAGAAAAGATACTGTCATGCTGGCATTTCTTGATTCTCTTTGTTATGCCTGTGTGTGAAAAAGACCAAAGCAAAATGGAAATGGAAAATGAGAGAACAAGTTCAGATGGCAAACTTGTCACTTCCTCTTGTATAATTGTCATTCCTAAGTTAATCTCTTTTATTTAATGTTACTCTCACCATACAATACTCTCAGACAATTTCTCTAGAATACCCTTCCATATTTTCTTAGTTAATTTATAAAAATATGGGTTGGATATGGATTCCTACAAGAAAGGCCATGACCGGAGTTTTATACTACATGCATCTATAATCTATCGAGCCATGCTTTTTAGCCTGACGTTATGTTCGGGAAATCTATCTATCTATTTTTTCTAAGAAAACTTGGTTAGTTTCCCACCTTCCAATGACTAATTTAGCCACGTGTTGGCACCACAATAATTTTTTTCCCGCCCAAATTCCATTCCCTAATTTGGCCGCAGCATAAGGCTAGTACCTTGCCATGAGGATTAGCCAAGAGTGCTGCAAAAATTACATAACCAGCATAGGAGTTATATATTAATTTAATGTTAGGCCATGTTATGTAGTATTGTAGACCTGCAATTAGAGCCATCAGCTTAGTGTCCCTTAAATCTAGCAAAAGTTGTTTTAAAGGTTACCTCTCCTTTTTGTACTTGGACAACGTTTTGGACTTTGCAGCTGAAATTTTCAGCAAATTGTAAGGGATACTAAGTATTTACCTCTCTTACATATAAAATTTTGCAGCATTTAACTTAGCATATATGTGTATATCGGTTTGCATTGTTGCTGGTATGTAAACATATCATCTGCATAATTAGGTTCCCACATTTTCTTTTAAGCCTTTTAATCTCCTGATTTCCATTATTTGTCTTGTACATTACTATGTATTTTTGTTAGTTGACTCACTAATTCTTCAACTTATCTTCATTTACAGATTGAGNCTAAAGAAAGTTGCCACATGCGCATTCTCCTTGAAAAAAGTTGGGCGAAGGCCACAACTTGTAACCATTCTGAGTTGGGATGTAGTTGTTTTTCCAAATGTGGGTTCTCATCCCATCTCCAATCTGCCAAAAGCCTCATTTCTTCAACTCCGATAAGGACTCCTACATACTTCGCCACGTGTAGCTAGGAGTACCTCCCACCGTTGCTGTGAGAACGTCCTGACAAGGAAATATTTTGCTTTGATTTTGTGAGACATCAAACTATTCGTGTGGGTCATCATTCTTCGTCCTTGCTTAGCAAGCATACCAAGATTAAAAGAACATATTTTGCAATAACCCATCTCTCCACTATGTTTTCGGTCATAGAGTTTGTCCCACTCTACCCAATGAATTTTTCGTTCCCCATTCTTATTTCCTCACCAAAAACGACTAACTAGGCATTCAATGTTGTCTCTTAGCCCCTGAGGTAGAAGAAAACATCTCATAACGTAGGATGAGATTGCTTGAACCATTGATTTAATCAACACCTCCTTTCCAGCTTGAGATTGTAGATTCTCTCTCTACCGCTTAAGCCTCTTCCACACCCTAACATGGACAAAGTCAAATACGTGGGTAAGCCAAGGTAATTAGAGAAGTTCTCTACCGCCTTTTCATTCATCCATCCTTGGATCAAATTTGGTCTATATTTGCTGGTGTATTTCAGGTGAAAGAGATCCTTAATTTGTCAAAGTTTATGATTTGGTATGATGTTTGCTAGTAATGGACTAGAGATTGCTTTAAACTTTCTTTTTCCTCTAGGTAGGCTCAAAAGAAAGAACACTATCGTTCATAAAGAACAAGTGTGCCACCTCCGATGCCGCTCTTGCAACTCCAATTCTATGTATTACTTTGTCTTATTAGGCCATAAGGAGAAGGCCTGATAGAAACTCTACACACAAAATAAATAGACAGGGAGATAAATGATCTCCCTGTCTTAACCCCCTATGAAGTCCAAGAGTTTGACATGGATTCCCATTTAATAGCACCGAGAAGGAAACAGTGAAAACAAATAGCATGTTTGTGTACAAACATTTTTAATCATCATGCGAAAACATTTTAAACAATTTAAAATGTTTGTGCATAAAAAGTGAAAAAGTTTGTACACAACGATAGAGTGGATGTACGCGATGTAAGAGTAGGAGATGAATCTTACGTAGGTGACAGTACGGTGACAATATTTAAAGTGTACATGTAACACGACTTTAAATATTTTGTGGCAAAAGTAACATTCCTGCTCACAGCAGTAAGATTGAATTCTTATCAATCTCAGCCTTCACAACTATCACATTTTATTTTTCAATGAAAAAACTCAAGTAGCTACGTGTGCTTGGTACATATTAGCAAACATGTGGAACACAGTGCAATGAACTTAATTTACAGTAGTAGAAGATTCTGCCACTGATCTTATGGGCGAAGACAAAATTGGTTTAGGTGGCATTTCTAAGGAATTTATATTGCCTTCCAGCATATCTACAACTCTACTCATGGCGGGTCTATCATTTGGAACCGTTTGAGTGCACCATAAACCCACCATGGTCATTCTTTTAATGATCTCATTTTCTTCTGTGGCCACCTCCTCCCCATCTCGTCCTAAAGCAGTTCCTTGCTCAAGCCTTTTGTATATCCAATGTGGGAAATATATCTCACTTGTATGACTTGCTTCTGCATTAATGTTTTTCCTCCCACCCACCATTTCTAACAACACCATTCCATAGCTATAAACATCAGACTTATGGGAAACTCCACCAAAATGTCTATTCCACACTTCTGGAGCCACATATCCTATTGTTCCTCTAGCTTCTGACATGGAAATAATGCTTTCTTTCCTCGGACAGAGCTTTGCTAGCCCAAAATCTGATATCTTGGGACAAAAATTCTCGTCCAAAAGAATATTATGTGGCTTTATGTCAAAATGCAATATTCGAGTGTTGCATCCTCTGTGCAAGTACTCTAGCCCTCTAGCTATCCCAATTGCAATTTCATATAAATTATCCCAACTCAAAGATGGAGGGTTTTCATGGCCATTTCTGTAAATAAACTTGTCAAGTGAACCATTAGACATGAACTCATAGATGAGAGCTTTCCTGCGGCCTTCTATGCAGAATCCCAGAAGGGTGACTACATTAACGTGAGAAGTACTACTAATGCTAGCTACCTCGTTGATAAATTCTTCACCGTTCCCTTTGGATGCATTCAACATCTTTACTGCCACATCAGAACCATTGACTAGTTTTCCTTTATAAACAATTCCAAACCCACCTTGTCCCAATTTAACTTTGAAGGAATTGGTCATTTTCTTCACATCCGAGAATCTATATCTTTTCAAAGTTAATGCTCCGTGACTTTTTAAGAAGGCTTCAATATCTTGGTTACTCTCAGTCATCAACCAATAAGATTTTTTTGGCCATCTTAAAAACTTGCATATAAAACAAAAAACAATCAACAGTCCTACAATCACTGCACCTGTAACACCTGTTAAGAAACACACGATATCATTTATTTCCATAATTTAATATGTTCTGGAGAAACAGAACCAAAATAAATAAGAGGTGTGTGGGGGGGATGTTTCCTAAGAAAGTCATGATGTTTGGCTTGTAATAGAATAATGAAACCAGTCATGCCTTACCCCTAATGTTTAACTTGAACGCATGAAAAAGTTGAAGTGAACAATAGAAAATAGTGAATGTACACCTAAAAACTGAAGTCTTATCTCAACGAAAGAATCATGTTCATGATATTACAGGCTAAACATTTGTTTCAAAGTACAACAAAGGTAAAAAAAATTTAAGTCTTCATAAATAACAAAAGATGAAAGATGGTTTAAACTTTCCTATATAATGAAGGGTAATGATTCTTCTTTTAGTGTAGAAGTATTAAAGACTTATCATAAATATTAGACAAATAGTGCAAGAGAAAATATGAAAGGAAATTTGGGAGCTATTACCTAGAATGACTATCTTTTGCCGACTCCAGTATTTACTTGCTGCAACATAATCATAACCATAACTTGTGAGACGAGGGAAGTGTGTTAAGTATAGATGAATCAATGTTGTTGAAAAGTTCAAAGATTTAAACGAGGATATTATGCACATATAAACGATCACTACTTCACATTAAGATGAGAATATAGCAAATGGAGTAATATCTTTCTCATTATCTTTCTCATATTTTGTTTTATATTTTAGGAAAAATTAATATTAAGGACGGTTAAGAAGTCTTAATTAACAACATAGACTAATTACATCAAAATTATCAAGAAGAACCATAATACATATGAATTACGAAGAAGGATCACTGAATCTTTATATTTAGATAATAATATCCCGGTCTCATTAAACCCTAATCTTAGGTTGTTAATCTAAGGCTTAAATATGTTTTTAGTCATTATAAAATTGAAATGTTTATCTTTGGTCGCTATAAGATTTTTCGTTAGGATTTTAACTTCTCAGTCTCAGCCTCTGATCTAATCGCAAGAGCTCTACTCAGAGAACTAAAGGTTCCTTAGGCAAAAGGGGAACTCATAAATTTTGCACTCACTGCAATCGTGACGGACACACAATAGATGAATGTCGAGAGAAACATGGCTACCCCTAACTACAAGACAAAGACAAAATCTGTAGATCGAAAGGTGAATGCTACAGTTGCTACTTCTAAGAACTCAACTCTGCAGAATGGCAAGGCTTCTCTCGGTTTAGTTTTACTGCTTAGCAATATCAAAGCCTCCTAGCATTGATCCACCAGCCAGCTCTCACAACTCCTAGCCAATCACACCTCAAACTTGTTCAAGCCAACTAAGCCTTCTTTGTTCCTTCTCTAGGTACTGCAGGTGTTGGTCAGAGGATCCTCGACTCTAGGGCCATTGGTCACATCTATTGTAATTTGAATGTCTTCCTCTCTTATAAATTTCTTGAATTACCAACTTCTGTCAATTTTCCTAATGGACAAAAGATTTTATCTCATGCCATTGGAACTGTTTCATCTTCTGGAAAATTATCACAAATGTGTTGTTCATTCCTCAATTTTCTTTAAATCCCATAGCCATTACGAAATTGTGCATTGACATGGAATACATTCTCACTTTCTATCATGATTCTTGCATATTAATGATATTCACAACTCAAGGCCGATTGGAACTGCTAGAATTGATAGAGGCTTATATGTCCTCAAGGATCCCATGAGCACCTCCACTTTGGTTACACCTACCTCATTTGTAAATTCATTTCTATTTCCAAATTTGACTTGTGGCACTTTATGTATCCTATGAAAAATTACAAATTATTCACAATAAATGTTCCCACATTCCATCTACACCAAAAGTTGTTGCTTGTGATATATGCCATTATGCTCAACAATAGCATTTGCATTATGATTTAAGTAATTCCAAATCTACATCTCCCTTTACTTTGATACATGAAGACAAATTGGGTCATTCCCCCTCTATTTCCTTTCAAGGTCATAAATACTTCCTTACATTGGTTGATAATTTAGTAGTCACACTTGGCTTTTCTCCTTAAAACCAAATTTGAGGCCTCTTCAATTCTCAAATCCTTTGTACTTCTAATTGAAAACCAATTTGGCATTGTCATTGGAAAGAGCAGAAATGACAACAACCTTGAATTTATCGTAAAGGATTTGCATGCATCCAAATAAATTATCCATTAAACCTATTGTGTAAAAACCCCTCAGCAAAATGCAATTGTAAAAAGGAAACACTAGCACATTTTAAACATCACATTCCCTTTTGTTTCAATCACATCTACCACCTTAATTTTGGTCATTTGTAGCATTACATGTAGTGTTCCTCATTAACAGATTGCCTGCTATAGTACTAAATAACTCATCTCCATTTTCTATGCTATATAATAAAGAATCTGATTTTCAATTCCTTAAAGTGTTTGGATGTCTTGCATATGTATCCACATTGCATAGAAACGGAACTAAACTTGATCCCAAGGCCAGGAAATATGTGTTCCTTGGTTAAAAGTTTGGCACCAAAACCTTTCTCCTTTCTGACCACAAAACAAGGAAAATTTATCTGAGTAAGAATGTTATCTTCTATGAAACATTTTTTCCCTATCTTTCCACATCCTCTGCATCAACACCAGTGCTGAGACCTTTGTTTTCACTTCAATTACACATAATCCAGAACTAATTGAAAGCTTGCAATCATCTACCATTCTTACACATATTCCACCTCCTACACCATTACCATCTCCACCACCTGCTAAAGTCAATCCTCAGCCTCCAACACTGTGCCTTAGGAAAATGTTCCGGCCCAAAACAACCACATCATTACCTATGTCCTATGAAATCATTATCACTACACTCTCTTATCACCTTCTCCAGCATCTGCTCCTCCTACTATTGAATTCTCAGTTATATCTACTCCTTACTCCTTAACTTTTGTCATTTCTTACAAATTTCACTCTCCCCTACACACACAATCACTTTGCTTTAGCAATGTCCTCCATTGTGAACCCACTTGCTACTCCCAAGCAATGAAACAAAAGTGCTAGAAAGATGCTATAACTGCTAAGATCACTGCTCTACAACAAAACAATACCTAGAAGTTGGTTGACTTACCTGCAGGAAAGGTTCCTATTAGTTGCAAATGGGTGTACAAGAGTAAACACTAGTTATAGGTGGCAGTATAGAGAGGTAAAAGGTCAGACATATATAGATATTCACACTAGCAGTCGGTGGCTACTATCATGAACGCTTTTGGCATTGGGAGCTATGCATTATGCTAGCTTGACCTCCCCTAGCTCTATGAGCAGAGGCTCTATTTTTGGGTTTACTTGTATGGAGGACTTCATGTTGGCTCTCGCTACAGAGTAGCAGACGCAATTCCAGGAACGAGTTGCAAAGCATAGAGCAAAAGGTGATGAGTACTATAAGGAACACCTTTTTTTAGGGAGATCCATAGACACTGCTCAGTTTACTGTGGTGTGTGTGCGAGAAGAACCCCAAGCAAAATGCAAATAATGCATAAGAACTATATAGCAACTAGTGATAGTGGTTCAACATTAGCATTTACCATGCAGCCATGATAAAAACAAAAATCGAGGCACCTACTTGTCTTTGCATGTGCCAATGCCGATGCTGGTGTCGGAGCTGAAGCTGGTGCTGATGCTGGTGCCGATGCAGGCTTCATTGTCACAACGATCGGTGTCGATGCTGGTGCCGATGCTGGCTTTGTCACAACTATCGGTGTCAATGCTGCTGCCGTTTGAGCCGATCTATAGGCTAAGAGAAGAGAACCATGAAGGAGAATAGAGTTAATATGGGATTAGGTAGAATAAATAACAGTAAATATTTAACAGACATGATAATTTTAGAATATGAGTTAAACAAATATTTTAAAATATCAATTTAATCCAATTTAAATAGTTCGATGTCTATCATGGGAATGGAAACTCACCTGTGACCAGCAATCTATGGATTCTATCTGTGAAGGGATTAATTATTGATTCTATCAGTGGATGTTCTGATCATTGAAAAAAAAAAAAAATGAGTTGAATAAATATTTTAACATATCAATATAATCAAATTTGGATAGTTATTTTAAAAGGGGTAGGAATACTAAAATATATTTGAACCCACTTACTAATGGTGATTTCTTATCTACTCATGAGATAAATATTTTATGCTACTTAATTTATCAACTTTTTTTTATAATTTTTACAAATAAATTCATCAAATTTTATTATTATTTAATATTTTATGTGATTGTAATAAATTTTTCATTAGTCAAATCATTGAAAGAGATAACTTATAAGAGGTTTAGAAATTTTAGAAACTTATGGGTCATTTCAGTTTATGATGCTCCTCTCTACAAATATTGTATTAAAATTTATTAATTTATCACATTAAATCATATAATCTATCAATATCTCATATTAAAACATGAAATAATAACAAAATTCAATAAATTTAATTATAAAAATTATCAAATATTGATAAATTAAATATCATGAAGTATTTACCCCCAAACCACCCTTACAAATTACATCCAACCTAAAAGAAAATAGAATCCATCAATGGGGCGCTTGTGTGAGAACAAACTCAGCACTAAATGTGCCAAAGTACCCTTGCCAAAGTGGCCTTGAGCATCCTACCTTTATAAGAAACCAAAGACCTTTCCTGGCGAGTAAAGGAGCTCTAGCTACTCCCTGTATGCTTTTTAGTGTGGGAGGAGTCCTACCAAGAGTTTAAGTGGAGATTATTTAAGATGATAGATTATAAGGTGTACATTAATCACTTTTTATATTATAATAATTGAATCAATCAAGAGTATTTTTTTTTCTAGAGTTTAATATGTTTTTGCCTCCAACTAAATCTCAAATTTTAATTTTGCACCTAGCAAAAAAATTGGTATTTACATGATAACCTTCTTTTCCTTTTTTTTTTTTTTTAAATTTTGTGTGTGATTTTATCCCTTACTGTCACTTTGGTAAGTTCATTGACAGTTTTGACATATAACAAATGGTACCTGACTTGCACATGACACGTTACCAAACCCATAACCCGACTCAACCCACTCAATACCCAACCCATCAATCCCCTTCTCTCCAACCTTTATTCTCCTTCCTCCAGCCACTCCTATATCCTTCATCCCCATCTTCCACCACAACAACGTCATTCTCACCTATACCCCCAACCCTACCCTCACCACACCCCCACAGCTCCAATTCCCACTGCGACTGCTTCACCTACACCTCACCCCCAAAATTCCTAACCAAAAACACATCCTCTCTTTCTCACCCAACGGGAGTTGATTTGAACCCAAACCAACATTTAGAAAGCCAAAACACATAACAAATCCTCCTACACACACAGCAAATCCTCTTCAAAGAGAAACTAGAAAAAAACGAGTAAAAAGAGTTAAAACAAGCAAAACCCTTATCATTTCAACACGATGCCACCACTAAGACTGAATCCTCAAATTTTTACATCAACGACTAGGACAGTGGAGACTGGTTGTCGATCTAGTATGCAAGTGCGAAGAATGCGAATACTGATGATGATTGCCTCGATCTGTGTGGCAGGGATGGTAGGAGAATATGTTGGTCATGACCCACGCGTTACAGATGGACTAGTCGGTAGCGAAGGAGGAGAGCAGCTTGTCCAACATGGAGACGTTGTGGCGATGCTAGTTCACCATGGTGATGCTTGTTCACCGTAGCAATGTCAGTTCGCTACCGCGACACCCTGCAGTAGTAATATTCTTTCATTTATGAATTTTTTCTCATAGTGTAGTGTTTGTTAGTCAATTTAGGTGTCAACGCTACACTGCTCAGAACTTCTCCTTAGTTTCAGGCCATTTTAGGTGAATGGAGGTCCTGGTGCGTCGACAGTGTACACCATTAGTGGTCCATCAATCGAGTTAACCATGCTTCCATGCTTGGTTAATATTTAGTTATTTAGTTATTCAGTGTTGAATTAATGATGTGCTTATATGCTTAGAAATTGCATGATTAGGCTTAAGTAGAGGCTTTATATGATATTCAGTGTTAAGCTAAATATGTGCTTATATGCTTAGTAATTGCATGTTTAGGCTTAAGTAGAAACTTGTATGATGTGACAGTATGGTGTTCGACTTTCCATAATAAGTAGACTTAGGACATAATATGTTGGTTTTAAAGTATAAACAGTATTAAGTTGTAGTTAGGTTACCAGTGATAATTAATTATCATAACTAGTTAAGCATGAGAATCATAGGATAACAAACTTCTAATTTCAGTAATGTTATTTATAATTATACGTTCATTTTATTGGCACGAGTTCAACGTTCTTGGTGAGTCCCAGATATGGGCTCAACGTACCCATAATGATCTCAGTGTACTTTCTGGGTTTAACGTACCCACTCTTCATGAGTACTGCAAGGATTTATCATGGTGAAGCAAGGTTGTAATTGTTCCTTCTTTACCAAGAATTGAGACTTGTCTCTCCTTGACCCCTCAGTTGGAGGGAGACAGTTTTACGCGGCAACTATTATCGATACCATACTCAGATACCCGTATTTTCATAATATTTATATATATATCATTTAGTTAATTCCTTACATTGTTGCATTTATTTAATTGCAATTAAATATGTATACATTATATAATCAATTTATGTTATGTGAACGGTATCGTGGTATATATCCATCATTGAGTTGACAACTCACTCCTCTATCATATTATTTTTCAGATATATCAAAGATTGTGTTAATGAGCCTCTCGTCCAATAGCAGTTGAGGTCCAGTGTTAGTAGTGAGCTCCGATTTGCAATGGGGTCTATCAGTTATGTTATTTATTAGGATGCTCCAGATAGCTTGGGCAGGGTCGCAAGTTACCTTATTAGTTTCACCATCATCACTACCACCACCACAATTAGAAATCAATTTCAGGGTAAATTCAGACATTTAGTTATTTATTTTATATGAAATATTTATTAAATAAATTACATGTACAGTAGATAAGTTAGTATATAGCTTTTGTAGAGGCAGTATCCCTACGTGCGATGACTCTTGAGTTTGGGGCATGACATTTTCCTTCCGTCGTCCCCATCCCCACTCACACCCACCCACAACCCCCACCACTAAATCTCCACCTCCATCCCTTCCAACCATCAAAATTTTCAAACCCTATAGCCAAAATCTTCACATTCTAAGATAAAATCACAAAATAATAACCAAATTAAATAAAACACATCACAAGCCAGAACAAAACCTGAAAAGCCAAGGACAAAACTATTGTGTCACTACCACCTTTCTCAATAGTGGTTTGAGTGATGTCAATAATGAGATTGCGTGACTCACAATTTAGGAAGTGACTCATTGGGTTGGTGTCGAGGTCCTAACTGCAATAACGACATTGTGGTTCCTCACAGATATGAGGATTGATGATAGTTTCATGAGGGATGAATGATTGTGACTTCTGAATATCAAGAAGTATGATGAAGATGCCACTACAAATCTCATTGTTTCTCGCCTTGCCTCACTAGAGATGTCATTGAGGACGACACGTCGTTTGTGATTTTTGCATCGACAACGTGAATTTTTGGCAGGTAGTTGCAGTTGGTGATGTGGTGGTTGAAGGATAGAATCATGGCGGTAGATGAGAGGTGATAAGTGGTAGTCATGAGACAGAGAATGGATTGATTGAGATAAGGGGAGAAGGGGGTGATTGATTTCTTTAACCTTAATTGATCAAGCTAATGATACGGGAAAAAAATTAAAATTAAAATTTATTAGAGACTGAAACCAACATTTTTTTATTAGTGGCTAAAACTAAAAAAAATTATTTATTAGAGAATAAAATCAAAATTTATGATTTATTAAAGACTAAATTCTTATTTAAGAAATTTTTATGTCACGTGAACAAGGGAGGTGTAATGTAAGTAGGATTGACTTTGACTTTCGTCTGTCATGCCAACAGTTCATGGACCAAGTTAATAATAGGAAAAAAATTAAAAAATAAATTTATTAGAGATTAAAATATAAAAAATATATTTATTAATAGCTAAAACTAAAACTTACAATTTATTACGAATTAAACCTTATTTAATCCCTTAATTTTAATTAGGCGGTTAAATGTTTTTTTTCCCTTCCCTTTTTGAGTATTGATGTGCCTATTGTGTCATATAAAGAGACAGAGATAATGATGATGTCACCTGCAGTCGTCCCCGGGTAAAGTCTTTGGCCCACATGGTTACGAGGGGGGTCATAGTTGCACACGATGATGGTGCCACCATCGTTGCAGCGCACCTTGGCACATCCAAGACGAACCGATTTGCGCCAAACCACCTGAGTATAGTGGCCGCACTCCTTGCCATCGGCGCACGTGTTGGTCTTGTAGTCATAGTATTGCTTCTCTCCCACCCAAAAGTCGACGGCGGCGGTTCCGTTAAGGTTAGCACTGCTCCACGCAAGGTTCTCTCCATACGGACCATGAGACTGCACCAAAGTACAGTTGGCACTGAGTACGTTGACATAGTTTTGTGCATGAGCGGCAACTGCGGCGTTCCATGTCATGGGCCCCACCCCGACTTCGGAACGGGCTGCGTTGTGGGCGTCGAGGTAGTCCTCAATCGAGTTTTGGGCATAGCAAACTTGTGAGGATAATATTATGGCCATGATGAGAGGAAGAAGCATTGAGATCATTAGGCACACACTCATGGATATGTTGTGAAGGTGTCCTTGGAGCACTTGTAATTAAGGCTATAAGAATGGTATTGCAAACTGGGATGGCTAGCAAAGTAGGGCAGACTTACTCGTTTTTCGTTTTCTTGTTTTGAAATTTCTTGCAAGAGCGTTCCCACCTTTTAGTCTTAAGTGATAAAGATAGGAAGTAGGCGGTGGAAGAAAAGAAGTGAAGTATGACTTTGTCTCTGTCATTTGACTGGGGCATCATAGAATTGGCCATCATGGCTATCATACGGCTATCGTAGAACTCAATTTTTTTTCAGTAATTAATAAAGTAAATTAACTCTAAAAATTGTTATATGTACACTCAATTTCATACACTCATACATATATTACTAATAATGTACAAATTTTATTCTCATGAGTGCACAAATCTTACAAACTTATAAATGATATTCTCAACTATATTTAATTAAATGCACAAACATTATAAACGTTAAAACACAAACTTTATATATATAAATATAGGGTGCATGGATGGTATATATTTTCTTTTTGTATGTCTAGCAAGACCCGTTAACCCCCTTCCTTGATAGATACATTAATTACATTCTCTTTCTCTTCATTTCTAAAACACACTTTCCTCTCCCTTTAAACAATGAAAAATGCATTACACTTCGATTCTATTTATATTTTTTTATTAGTTTGTTATTATTTTATATTTATTATCTTTTTTTTTTGAAAAAAAATAGCCTTTACTAGTTATACATATTAAAATTTATTTTAGTAAGTAAAAAAATTAATTGATAATAATATAATAACATTGATACACATATACATACATTAATTTTTATTTTTAATTATTATTTATTAAGTGAATAAATTATGAACAATAGTAAATATATTTATTTTGAAAAGTAAAAAAATTCGCGCGTTTTCGTTTATTAATATTTTTATGCTATAATATATTCTTTTATTTATATTCAAATATGAATGTGAACAAAAAATTTATCGTAGTAATATTTCAAAGAATCTTGCATAAATTAGTGAATAATTAAATATTAATTGTACTAATTTAAATTTTTTTGACAATTTTACTCTTTTGCCTCTGTCACAGAAACTAATTATGAAAATACCCCTGTTTTGAAACATATTACAGGAATATCACGGTTTTGACTGACATGGCTGTGGTGGCAGCGTGGCAATGTCACATCAGATTCGCCAACACAGGTGGTGAATCCAGTGCAAATTCGCCATTGAGGTTGGCAAATTCAGTGTAAATTCGCAACGAGCTTGGCGAATTTAACACAAATTCGCCAACAAGTTTAGTGAATTTCATACGAATTCGCCAACCGGACTGGCGAATCCAACACAAATTCTCCAACTGGTTTGGCGAATCAACCGAATGTGGTTTAAAGGAAAATGTAATTAAAGGAAATTTGTGTTGGATTCACCAAGCTCGTTGGCGAATTTGCACTGGATTCGCCAACCGTGTTGGCGAATCTGCCGTGGCACTGCCATGCTGCCACCACAACCACGTTAGTCAAAACCATAATACTCCTATAATATGTTTTGAAACACGAGTATTTTTGTAAATAGTTTCTGTGACAAGAATAAAAGAGTAAAATTGTCTTTTTTATCACTTGGAGGGATAAAGTATTAAACTAGTTGGCAAGGCTTATGCCTTAAAAACTGACACTTTTAATGTACACCTTAAAACACAACACAGGTTATAATAAGTATTTTCTTTTTATATCAATGAAAAGACTATCGTATCCTTTATATTAAATCAAATTTTCATATCTCTCCTCCCTACGTCTCCCTCCTCACCATTTCACCATTCATATTCACATCTGTACCTCCGCCATGTTTGCAATAGTCAGGTCCATCCATAGTTATCAAACTCGCGAGTTTAAATAAACTCGTGGAGCCTCAATAAATTAGGATCGTAAACTCGTGCGAGTTTATCTATTATTAAAAAATATTTAAAAAAATATTTTAAAAATTATTATGCTACAAAAATATATTTAATAAAACTTGAAATTCATAAATACTTTTAACTCCATAACAAAGCACTAATAAAGATGAAATATATGAGTTCTAAATTCAATTCATAAATAATACATAATACATATGTTTGAATCAGAACATATCCTCATCCACATAAACTAAATGGCAAGTAAAATCTATCAACACAAGAGATAGACGGTATATTGAGCAACCAACATAAAAAGTGTATATAAAGAACAATGTCACTCACTCTTGACAGAAGTAGTCTGCTTCGAGCCGATAATGAAGAATTCAGTGATAAGTTCGAAGGGCATGCCCTTTGTTTCTGAAACCTTCAAGAACACAAATATCTAGAAGATGACATACACAACATCATAAATACTGAAGATACCAACAAGTCCCATAGTACTGAGCATCGCAGGAAGCGAGTATGTGACGATGATGTCTCTAATCCAAAACACTAAAGTACAGATAGCGATGCAGAGGTCAAGCACCTTGGTGAAAAAGATCTCTGAGAAAATGATGAAATACATATGATGGATTAACGACGAAGCACGATGGCACTACGGAGCGCGATTGCATGTGCAACTGTTAAAAAAAAACTCACCTGTGGTAAACTCGTGAACTCGGGAGTAAATTCGCGATTTTATGCGAGTTTACACGAGTTTATCCGAGTTCAGCTGAGTTTACCCAGAAACGAGTTTACATGCGAGTCAGCTAGATTTTACTACCTAAGAATGTAAACTCGTACGAGTTTATGAGTTAACTCGCGATTTTGATAACCATGGATCCATCCATTAGAGAATTTTGAAAACAATGTGCAAATCATCCATGAAATTTACTCTTGCATCCACTAGACATGTATTTTCTTGTGAAATAATTTAGGGATAATACACCCTTCCGATTTCTCATTTATCAAAAACGCAAAACATATGTTTATCAAAATTTCAAGTGGTTTTGTTAATCTTTCTATTGAAGCTATTTTATCATAACCTAGCCATATATATGAGCCCGACCTTCAGCTCCATGTCCATCACCATGTACTTTGCAGCCGCTTCCCCCACCACTTCAGCCGCCGCCGCCACCAAATCCTTGAACATAACGTGATGGTGGTGCGGGGTCGTGAAGCAGCTTGGCAGTTGGAGTATCCATTTGGCTTCAACCTTACAATACTTTTATTGTTGACTTTATAGAAGTCAAAAATTTGAATCTGGTGCGGCTCGGCACCGATTAGCGCGAATCGACGACCTAGTAGTGACTAGAGGTGAGAGCAAGCAACTACGGTAAATGGTGACAACAGAGTGCAACAGTGGCATCCATAGCGATCTAGACCACGAAGAAGCAGGTCAAGGCAAGAGGGGAAAGCAGCGGTGATGGGAGCTGGTGGATGAAGATGGGGGATAATATTCAACTAAGGGTTATTTTAGTGCTTTTGTCTGTCGTAAGTTTTTAATTATATAATAAACTACCAGTTGATTTAATAGAGTATCTGCCGTCCAAATATGATATAGAGCATCATATTTAGTCTCCTAAAATATCAACCATGAGATGTGTCGTTCCATTTGATCAATAGTTGTTAAAAAAATGTTACATGGACACCCAATTTCATACATTCATGCATACACTATTAATAATGCACAAACTTTATTCTCACGAGTGTACAAACATTACAAACTTGTAAATGATACTCTCAACTATACTTAATTAAGTGCACAAACATTACATGAGTTAAAACACAAACTTTATGTATATAAATACTGGGTGTATGTATAGTGTATGATTTTTAGTGTACGTGTAGCAGAACTCTAATTGTTATTAGGGACTAGAAAGTGCCACTTTTAAATATGTATATTGGAAACATTATCAAATTAGTTGTTATGGACTGGCCCAACACCTGAGTAGGTGTTGAAAGCTTTATTTGCATTCTCTAATTTTGTTTTTCGTCTACTGTTTCGCTTTCAAATCCTCTAGGGATTCAATTGCAGTACAATGAGAAGGTTGTCGTCCTCTATGATTGATGCTTTAAAATAATCGTTCTTTGAATTGTGATAATTTAAGCAACAAAGGATGGTTGGTTTTTGTTTGTGAAATTATCAAATAAATGAACTGAAATTATACATCATAAATTAAGTTGAGTTTGGCTAGTAAAAAAAGATGTTGGGATTTGATTTGCAATACTCCTTCAATGTAACCAATAACTTAGTAGATATGATCTATGTGTTCTTGATTTTATCGCCACCAGTTATTAACTTAATCATCTCTTTCAAGCATGTTAAGATCACTCGATTCCTTTTATTATTTTGTCAATTTCTTGCACAAACTAACAAAACAAATTGACATCAATTCGGATGTTAACACGACTAATTCCTTATTCCAATCATGGCAACTAAGAATTAGATGAATTAATCTAGATCAGACTTAATGATTGTAACTTCCGTTCATAAGCATTTAAGCATAACATCAAGCTTAGAATAGCAAGATTAAAACCTAACTTGGATTCAACTCACTATTATAGCTTTCACTCATACAATTAAGTCTCAAATCAGGATTTAATAAGCTAAACCAAGGCTAGCATTAAGTACAAGATCAACCCATTAAAATCATAAAACATCATAGATTCATACAACAAAAGTCAAGATGAATACATTTAAGAAATACAACGCATCAAACCCCAACAAAAAGGAAAGTTAGCTATCCATGGACATGGATAGGTTACAAGCTTACAAGAACTTTAGAGAGAGCAACAGGTTGGAGAGCAATCGTGGTTTGTTTCCATACTTCCACCACGAACTACAACCTTTCGGAATTTCTCCAGCACTTCCCCTAAGAGATTCTCTAACTCCTAAGCCTTTCTTCCTATTCCTAACTCAAATATGGAGTGAATAATGTAAAGAGAATGGAAGGAATGTGATTTCCAGGGATGGAAGTGAATGAATGAAGCTGCAGGGGTGCCCTCTATTTATAGACCTCGACGAGAGCGCTCAGCGGATTGGTTCCACCACTGAGCGGACCTTCGCTGAGCGGGTTAGTGGCTTCGCTGAGCGGATAAGTCTTTTCTGGTGGCTTTGGCGGCTACTAGTGGCTGATCTTCTGACAGATTCCCTGCTGGCAACAGCTGGTGGCGGCTTGCGTGACTGACATCATAAATGTGGCGGCTGCAAGTGGCATGGCGAGTACAATCGCTCAGCGATTTAGTGAAATCGCTGAGCAATCCAGTTGTATACCGCTGAGCGAGATGATGATGCTGCTGAGTAGACTGTCCTGAAAGCTATGCTTTCCTGTTTCGTCCATTGTAACAATTGCATGGCATTTGTCTTTCTTTGTAATCCTTCTTGTTTTTCTGCAATTTTTAACAAAGTTTAGCAATTTATCCATACCTAAGCTATCTTTTCAAAATTGTGTAAAACGAGGAATAAATTTGTAAGATCGTATATAAACAAAGTACATAAGTGCCAATTAATTTCTTTAAAATCATCACAATTTGGCACTTATCAGTGGGCCTCAGAAGAGCTTCTCAACACTACTTAGTTTAAAACTTTAAAAAATTTCTATCCAAGTTTTTTTTTAATTTGAATTTGAATTACATAATTGACTTGTATATCATTAAAAACAAAACAATTAATTAGATTTTATGAGGTGTTAAGAAATTTATAAAATATTTAAAGGAAAAATCCTGTCAAATTCCAAATCAGTCTGATACCACCCGCACTATCCCTAATATAGAACACAATATTTTCAAAATAAAATTGGGATTCAGTGTCTCTCAACGATCATTAGATTTATTTTAGCAGTTTGGTAAATTCATAATAAAAAGATTTCTTTACTTATTTGGCGCGCTATGTACGTTGAATTCCTAAACATATTATAGAAAAATTAAAAATGCTAAGTATTAAAAACCAATTGTAAAACTTAATACGCCTAACGGCTAAATTCACACAAATAAAAAAAGGGGGGGTCTTATGCATGCGTTGGTTTATTGTGTCATATTAGGGTTGGCAAAGAGAAGTTAGTCGCTAGGGTGAGATCAATAAGCAATCAGCAATGGAGGGAGAAGGGAGCCAAAGCAATATGAATGAAGTTGAGGCCGAAGAGATTGAGTCTCCTCAACTTGATCAACATGATCAACCTCAACCGTTATGGCCTCATAATGAATTATACGAAGTCGAGGCCATACTCAAAAAGAGAATCCGCAAGGTACGTTCTATGTTCTGCATGGAAACTTATGTTCATACATCAAAATTCTATACACCGAGATAGCACCGTTGTATGTTGAAAAACCGTACGATTTTGGTTACCTTACCGATGTGTGTTTCGAGAAAGGGGCACTCCGTCCTAACTAGGCCACATGGCCAAAGTGCTTGGTAAGAAATCATGTGTCAATAATAATCGAAGGTTTCGATTATGTGTCAATTGATGCTAAAATGATGTACATAGATTGATGTGTGAATATCTTTTTCTAATTCTACAGTTTGTTTTGATTATAGTATTTGGTACTTGTTGATTTTCATTTTCTAATCAAATGCTGCAAATGAACATACAACGCAGGGTGAGCCCCAATACCTGATCAAGTGGTGAGTGCTAAATAATCCTTTCTTGTTTTTTTAGTTCTTGGTTATTGGGTTTCTAAGCACTTGTTACTCACAAAGGGCATTTTAATTTTGTGGTGATAGGTGTGGATGGCCCGAGAGTGACACATGGGAACCTCTCGAAAACCTTCAGTTAATTCTTGACATGGTTGATGAATTTGAGGCCAAGTACTCCCTTTTTCTTCCATCAAGTTATCAACTTTTTTTTTTTTTGTTGCTTGTTTACTTTACTAATACCAAGCACTAAGCATATAGTATATCAAATTGGAAGGCGTGAACGTTACAAGATTCAATCTTGATTTAGTTTTTTCTCAGATATATTTGACCACGATAGCAATAATACATATGCATTAATTTCCTGTGTTTGTACGTCTTTTAAAGGTTGAAATCAATGAAGTGGCATATGAAACGCGAAAGGCAAAAACGCAAGCGTGAAAAACTTCTTAAGCCCAAACCCCCTTCTGCTTGGAATCCTCACATCGTTCGCTTTGCCGATCCTGACGATTACAGGCCTCCTCGAGGTCATACTCCTTCTCCTCCTAGAGAACACATGCCTCCTTCTGCTGCAAATCCTCACATCGTTCGATTCGCAGATCCAGAAGATTACAGGCCTCCTCCAGATCATCTGTCTCCTCCTCCTCCTAGAGATCATATGCCTCCTTCTGCCGCCAATCCTCACATCGTTCCATTTGCTGATGTAGAAGATTACAGCCCTCCTTTAGATCATGCGCCTCCTTCTGCTGCTAACTCCATTATTGTTCCTTTTGTTGATGTAGAAGAAAATGTGCCTCCTTCCGCTGATGCAGAAGAACATGTGCCTCCTTCGGAGCCCACACCTCCCTATGCTGCTAACACCATTATTGTTGATCCCTTTGCTGATGTGGAAGAAAACGTGTCTCCTTCCACTGATGCAAAAGAACATGTGCCTCCTTCAGAATCCACACCTCCCTTTGCTGAGGTAGAAGAAAATGTGTCTCCTTCAAGTCATGCACCTCCGTCCGTTGATGCAGAAGAATGTGTGTCTCCTTCAGAGTCCTCACCTCCTTGTGCTGCTAACCCTATTATTGTTCCCTTTGCTGATGTAGAAGAAAATGCGCCTCCTTCAAATCATGCGCCTCATTCCGCTGATGCAGAAGAATATGTGCCTCCTTCAGAGTCCACACCTCCCTGCGTTGCTAACCCTATTGTTGTTCCCTTTGTTGATGTAGAAGAACGTGTGCCTCCTTCAACTGCCAATCCTCCTGATGATGAACAAGAAACTAAGTGATGCACCGTTCTTATGAGTGTTGAAGATTTACAAAGTTTATGGAGAGCCAGTACTTTTTTGTGCGGATGGGAAGTGATTGTTTCGACAGATTAAATTAGGAGTAGCCGGTAGCTTGTAAGTCATAGTTAATACTTTTTGCGTGTAAAAGAAAGTATAAAAAAGTTAATGAAATTGGTTAATTACTCTTTTTCCCTTTTTTTATTGTTGTCATGAGTTTTTTAGTCTTAGCTCCTTCGTCAGCAATGATAGATAAACTACCTAGTTAAAATGCTTTGGCCAATGTATTGAATCAAATTATTGAAAAGGAATGAGAACAATGTATCTCTAATAAGAATTCTTCTTTGGATCCTACTTTTAACCCTACCATTGACAGCCACATCAACATTTTATCATAAAGGATTAAGAGTGAGACTCATCACTCCAATAGAATAAATCAACTATAATCTCTACTATGGTCCCACATATCTAAGTATTAACTTTTGATTAGTAACACTTAAAGTGTCATCAGTCCCTACTTAGAGGGATGTGGCCCTTCTCTCTTTGTCTCTCTTATTTGCTCCAACGAGCATGTCCTAATTCTTATGGACTAATTCCAGACCCGACTTGTTCGGCATATGGCCGAGATAAGTGGAGCCTTGAGACATTGACAAGCCGCTTATCGCTCGTCACATTTTGGATTGATCCATCGGAGACCTGTAACCGCTTAGAATAATGGTATTAATAAGTGCTCGCCAACTAATAAGTGTCATATTTTGGTGTTTTTAGAGGTTAAAATGACACTTATTTGCATTGTTTTATATGAATTAACTAACCAAGAGAATGGATGCATCCAATGACACTTTGTGTAAATTTAGTATAGTTCAAGAGAATGGATGCATAGAAGTGAAATGATGCAATTCTTGTTAAATTCTCACAGAGATATGAGGCATAGAGCAAAAGGCTTAGAAGCAAGAAGAACTGATGAAAGACTAATTGAAGATTCAGGCTGCTCAGTGCCCTCATAGAGCCGCTCAGCGACCTCTGTTCCCGAATAGCTTGCTTAAGGGTGAAGTAACTTCAAGATGAAGAAATCTCAAACAGCCCTAAAACCGCTCAGCGGTCCCCTGAATCCACTCAGCGGACTGAGCCTGAAAACTCTATAAATAGAGCCTCAACTCACGAACTCAGGAGCTCTAATCTCTTCCATTCAGAACAGAAAAAAAAAAAACACACATACAATTTAGAGCATAGCACCGAGAGGAAGGTTGGAGAAGGAAGCCAAGAGAGGCCGAGGAGCACAGCGACAGCTCACCATTGCGGCGTGAGAACGTGTCATGGTGAGCGCCCATCACCTTGTTCTTTGATTTCTTCTTGTAAGATGAATTTATAATCCTCTTGTTGTTGGGATTTTGACAAGTATTATAGTTTGAATGTATCCATTTAACTCTTTTATATATGAATCTATAATATTCAATGATTTGCATATTGATTTGTACTTAATGCTTATTTTAGCTTAGATATCTAAAGCATGATTTGAAACTTCACTGTTTGTGAGTGAGAACTGCATTCATTAAGGTGGAACTAGATCAAATCATCTAATATTTCTAATTGCTAGAAATGGAGTTAGGGTTATTGGTTGTTGTTTACTCACGATGTTGAACATGTTTTTGTCTTCTTCTTTGTTTTCTCTTATTCAATAGTTTGTGTATGTGAGTACCAAAATTTATTTGACTAATGTAAAGTTTTTGTATGAGAGTAGGAGAAAGTGTGTGTGACAACTACCTTTTGCTAAGTGTGAGTCTCATTTTGTTTTGTTTTTGTGTTAGATAATGTTTATGTTTTTGTTTTGTAAAGTTTGTGTATACGTCTTGAAATATTTGTTTCCGTTTGGTACTAGGGACAAGACAAGGGACAGAGACACAGGAAAAGAAAATTCCTATATTATTTGTACTCACCAAAATTGGGACAGAGAGGACGTCAGTTTTTTGTCTGAGGGAACACAAAATTAGGGTCTGAAGGGACATAAATTTTCTTTATCTCTGTTCTGTCTCTGATATCAAACGTAGCCTAGAGAGTGAGTGCACGCACTTTAAAGTGTAAATGAGGAGCAGAAGAAAGTGTGTGACAATTACTTTCACTATTTAATAGGGCACAAGTCCCATTTATTTAGTTTCCATATTCTGCAATGTTTATGTCTCTCTAATATCATGGTTGTGTCTAATTTTTTTTGTGTGTGTATATTGTACGTAAGTTGGCCGTATGTTGTAAGCACCTAGCATAGCTATTTTCTCATTATGTTAAAATTATCACTGCTTACTATTTTCTTTATTATAACACCTTACATACTCGCTCATGATATTTTTGTTCAGCATGAAAGAGTTGGTTCATCATATGTTCTCATTCTTCAGACTATTTTGTCCCTTAAGATTCTATCAGTCTAGGGCCCAACAAAAAAGAGAACAAAAACCCCTTCTCTATGATAGGCTAATTAACTAGTATTTAGACAATCACTGCTACAAGTACAAGATGCCACTTTGGTTTTTGTAGGAGAAAAGATGAAAGGCTTGGATGGAATTTGCAACTGATCCAAGCTTCCTTCAAGCATTTCAATCACCCTACTCATTGGAGGCCTCTCTGATGGCAATGTCTGTATACACCACAAACCTACTATAACCATTTTCTTCACTAGCTCGTTTTCCTCTTCGGTCATTTCACCATGCCATGTTGTACTATTTTCCCCCTCAATATGCTTGTATATCCAATGAGGGAAATATAACTCACTAGAATGAGTCACTTCAACATTGGTGTTATGCTTTTCTCCCACCATTTCTAAAATCAGCATTCCGTAACTATAGACATCAGACTTATGTGACACTCCACCAAAGTTTCTGTTCCAAATTTCTGGAGCTATGTAACCAATTGTTCCTCTAGCGTCCAACAATGAGACCACGCTGTGTGTCTTTGAGCATAGCTTAGCCAGGCCGAAATCCGAGATCTTGGGACAGAAGTTCTTGTCCAAGAGGATGTTGTTTGGTTTTATGTCAAAGTGCAAGATCCTTGTGTTGCAACCCTTGTGCAAATACTCAAGCCCTTTTGCTATCCCTTCTGCAATATGGTGTAGCATTTCCCAACTCAAATGTGGATTGGTTTCACTTTCAGGATCATTGCTGTAGTGTATGAACTTTTCAAGTGATCCGTTAGGCATGAATTCGTAGATAAGTGCTCTCTTGTCGCCTTCAAGACAGAATCCAAGTAATGTAACAACATTTACATGAGATGTTTTACAAATGCTCAAGACCTCATTGATGAATTCCTCGCCGTTCCCTTTGGAAGCATTCAACAATTTGACGGCCACCGGGCCACTGTTGTATAGAATTCCTTTGTATACTTGTCCGTAGCCGCCTTCTCCGAGTTTGAATTCGAAAGAATTCGTCATCTTCTTGATATCTGAGTAAGTATATTTTTTTATGGGTAGGGGACCATTGTTTCTGATGAAGGCCTCAATATCTTGATCATTCTTTCTTGTCTTCCAAATTTCTGGCATAACTGGTGATAATTTACGGCTAAAAATACAAAGTGTGATGCATATCAGCAATGCCCCAAGTCCAACTCCTCCAGCTATTAAACCTGTGAGCAGAAATAGAAACTGATTTATTTATGCGATTTACACATAATCCTTTGCATAAAGATTCTGCAATTTTGTTAAATTGACAAGTAGAATTACTATCTTGCTTTCCAATCTGAATTGTGGTTCGTTGAATTAGTGAGGACTAGATTATGTGATTTATTTTTGGTCTTAAAAACTATGGATGATAAGTGATAATCACTTGTACAATATAATTTTATCTCTAATTAAGACTGGTATACTGTGATATACGCTGTGTTTAGTTACTGAGACATGACTAAGATACAAAATATGGGGACAAAGACATAAAATACAGAACTAAAAGTCAGTCTTGTATCCTATTTGATAACGATATACAAAACACAATTTATTGTATCTAAATCATATTTGATTTTTGTGTGACAAGACCTTAAAACATGGCAAATGACTTAAAATACACTTTAGGTTTCTTTCTCACTCATTCATAATTCCATTAAAACTCTGTCATTCTCTTTGTCTCAGTGTCTCAGCAAAACGAATGTACAAAAAATACATTAATTTTCTGTCCTAAGACACAAGTTTTTGTACCTGTCTTCATAAGCAAATAAAATTTTGTGTCTCTGTATTTATTAGCAACCAAACACAATCTATGGGTCTTTAAGAGTATTTTAAACTTAGTTTATGTATTTTGAAAAAAGTCATAGTCTCACGTTTTTTAAAGTTAATTTCATGAAAACTTTTATACATAGACTTGGTTGACAATTAAAATACTTATATTATTCGGTTAACAATGTGAAACTTGAGTCTTTCCATATCTCACACGTATGTTGCTTCGCTTTGCCCGTCTTCCTCTAAATTACAAGAGACTTGGGCATATTTATTTATAACCCACCAAGACCAAAAATTGCTTATTTGTTTCCCATTTTATTATTCCATAGTTTGTTAAAATACTAAATATACAACTACATTTTACAACATTACAACATGATACACTAGTCAGATCAAAACATGCATTTTGTCTTAATACCTTGTATAATAAAAGCTGCTTTCTTAGTTGAACAATCAATGACTATTGTAAGAAACAAGAAAGCGAAAAACAACGTAACTTTAAGGCATACTGTACCTTTAGTTAGGCTTGACAAACCGGTTCTGCTTTCCCCTGCCCATGAAACAGGGCATAGTCAATAAAAGCGCATACACTAGAGACAAAGGTTAAACAACTCCATTCAGAAAGAAAAAATAATTAAATATATCGAAAGGTCCATAAACCTCTGATGCACGATTTACAAAGTACCAAGCAGAATGAGTATTTTCACTAAAGCAAGCATACTCTTAACAATTATCATGCTACAAAATAGAAAGAGGCAGGTTTTGGCAAACTTAAAGAAACAGAATAAGTACCTTCATGGACCTTGGTTTTAAGAAAATATCAAAGCATTAACGTCCCTTAAATTTCTAGGTTCAAGTTTTAAATCTTTTGATTAGATTCTTAAATAATATCAACCTATTTGTTATGATATTAACTCATAAGTTAGTTTAATTTGTGACTATGTAACAGATTTTATATTTATGCTAGTTTATTCATTTTAGCTTATATAGACTAAAAACTTATTCATTTTAGCTTATATAGGCTAAAAACACAGATAATAGAGACTGACAGTAATAGATAATAGAATAACGTATTATTTCTCAAAGTATAATGTTTACCATGGATAGTAACTTATTTATAATCGAAAGACAATAAACAAACTTAATTATAAAATCAGCTACAAACCAATGGGTAACTGGTACAATAATGAGTTGATATGGTAACACTAATCATTGATTATATATGATCCAAAAATGTGAGAAACGAAAAAAGAGAAAAAACCATGTATGTGATCCAGCAAGCTTACCTCCACAGCTGTTGCTCCTTAAACTACCATCTTTGCAGAAGCACAACACCTCCTTCCTTATATTGCTGTATCCACAACGGCCATCAGAAGCCTCGCACTCTTGGCAATTGGCATCCGTCTGCCACTCGAGCACGAACCCTTCATTCATGGCCCTACCAAACTCGCTCACCAAGCCGCCACCGCCGCTTGTTATCCAATCCCTCATCACCGTCACCGGAACATTCTCCTCACATCTCTGGGACCAGTCAAAGCCTTGTGTCTCGTTCCCCATCAAGAACACAAAGGACTCTTTCGCCGCAGACCTCAAGCAGCCGATGTCCGGGACATGAGAAGGGTGTGAGCTGCAGTTATAGTAGAAGCTGAGGTTGAGGTTCAAGGGGGAGTGAGAAAGAGGAAGGTTGCCCAGTGGGAAAGGATGGATTGCCCTTGGACAAGTTGTGTTTGCGGTGTCCACATCGACAAGGTTGAGGCTGTGTTTCTCGTAGTCTATGTCTTTGACGTAGTAGTATCGCCCTGGTGGTGGAGAGAAAATTGTGGGGCCTCCGTCGCAGATGAGGCCGAATTCAGGGTAGCCGCAGTATTGGTCAGGGAGGGAGCCCTGGGAGAGCCAGAAAGGGTAGCTGATGTTTGGTCCATTGGGGCAACGTTGTGTGGGACAAATTGTTGTTTTTGAGGCAGTTGAATTGGTGTTGCTATTTGCTGAGGAAATGAGGATGATGGAGGGAAACAGAACTGAAAGGAAGAATGCTAGTTTGAACATGAGGAAATGAAAATGGATGTGAATTTTTGCAGTTTCAATGCATGTGAAATGGTTAGGAGGATGATGATGACGATAACATTTGGAACTTGTTTGCGGAAACAACTTTAACTTTATAGATGGAGCCATATACGAAAAAGAGGAATGTCACATGCAAAACAAAATTTGGAGAATAATTATACAACTTTTTTTTTTATAAAAGTATGAGTTTTTTTATACTCATTTTTTTTATATTTCTGTGAGAGAGTTGTATGATTATTGTTTAAATTTTATTGTGCAAATAGACGTTCTTGTATGAAAATAAAAAAAAAATTTGGATGAGCACAAAATTTTAATACATTACTCTTTATTTTACCTACCATAAAAGTGAGTTTATGTCTCCTCTAAGTATTTCTATGTTCCACTCGGTGAGATACATATTTATTATGTGAGCCCAAACATAATTTGTTAGACTTGTTAACCAACCACGAATTTTTCGAGTTCGAGCATGCGTGATGACAAAGGAAATGACTTCGTATTAATGTTGGTGTGGAAAAATTTGTCCTTAGGCATAAATAAGTGAATGACTCAGTTTAAATAGAAAGTCAAAATGTAGTTTTGTCATTGCCTGTTGTACATTTTTAATGGGTGGACAGGGCTTATCATTTTGACTTATTTAACCAACATATTAAATCTTGATAAAGTTTTGAGAGTCATAGATTCTGGAGAGCTCCTAATTAGAATTTCTATTTTTTTAATAATATATTAGAATTTTTGTTGAAACCCAATCAACACTCCATAGACCATATATACTGTCAAAGTCCACGTCCCAGGAGGGTTAATCAGACACGTACCAAGGGGTGAAGCAGCACTAGAAAATGCAGGGAAATCTCCCGGAAATATCTCCGATATTTCAATGTTCAGTTGTTCACACTTTGGTTCAAATTCTATGTAGGTATGATACGGTGTTATGTACTTCTTTTAGTTTGTGTGAAATTCTTTTTGGCTTAATTAACTTTTTATTCCTTGTAAAATTTTAAAATTTATTTTTAGTTCTTCTGTTTGGTTGGAGTTAACGGCGCTGACGTGGCTGTTAACAGCGCTGACGTAGTCGTACCACGCAGCACGCCACGTGCCATAATTATGTCACGTGGCACACCACGTCAGCGCCACTAATTTCATCCATACACTAAAAACAAACTTTAAAATTTTACAGGGTCTAAAAATAAACTTTGAAATTTTACAGGAGCTAAAAATTAAATTTTATTTAAATAATTTTTTTGTGTCTACGAAAGGGTAAAACCAACGTCAAACAAATTTTTTTATTTTATATTTATTTTTAAACAATTTTAATTAAAATTATTTAAATAATTTTAATCAAATATTTAATAATTTAAATAATTTTAAATAATTTTGACATTTTTTTTATTAATATGAACATGATTTAGTAGTTTAAATTATTTAAAGTTTGTTAAAATAATTATATATACTTTTTTTTTACTTGATATTAGTTTGTATAAATATTAAATATATATTTGGAACATGGTGACAATATACAAACAAGATTACATAAGTATTGAGTAGGAGTATGTTAATTTATTAGGATATATATTAGGATAATTTAAGATATGTCACACTACACTTTACTTATAGTCCACTTGAGCACTCTATAGACTGACATGTCATAAATTATCCTAATATATATATCCTAATAAATTAACATATTCCTCCTCAATACTTATGTAATCTTCTTAATATATTGCCACCGTGCTCCAAATATATATTTAATATTTATACTAACTAATATCGAATAAAAAAAATAACTATTTTTATTTTAACAAACTTTAAATAATTTAAACTACTAAATCATGTTCATATTAATAAAAAAAATGTCAAAATTATTTAAAATAAATATAAAACAAATTGTCTATGACTATAGCGTAAGCGGAAATCAGGGGTGTTACAAAGAATATTTCTTTGAGAGAACTTCACCTTGCATGTATTCTTTTCTTTTATTTTGCTTTTGCCATATTATAAGGCAATTAACTTTGCCTTCAGTTCTCCAAGTCTGGCCATGTGGCCATCTGGAAATGTGGCTCACATCCATGGTGACACGTATCACGCCATGTGTCATCATGCATGTGTGGTGGCTAACAGGTGTCTCGTAAAGTTTTCAGGCGCGACTCGAGTCATTTCCGGACTCAAAAAGATGCGTTTTGATCTCGAAAAATTACAATTAATTTAAAGTAGGTAAAATTATTTATTTTCCTTCAAAAAGGGATTAAAAACTCATATTTAGTCTTAAAAAGACTTCATATGAAAAAGGGAACGATCCAAGGGCTCTATAGACCGTGCGTAACGTTACAACTGTTACCTGGGTGAGAAAAGAACACAATTTTTTCTAAAATGACTCTAAGGTGCAATAAGGGTATTTTAGGACCTTGGAATGACATAAATCTACTCCAAGACATTCATTGGTAATACAGGCATGAATATGAGGTTACCGAGGCCATTGGTTGGCCGACGGGGCTCATAGGGGTTTATCTGGCAACTAGAGGCTCAGGGAAAAGTTTCTCGCCTTTACTAAATACTTGATTCACCTCTTAGTATCTTGAATAAACCTTTCAAGGTATAATTTCGATAACGTGAGAGGTGTTAAAGGAATTCATGAATGTTTCACACTTCGCTGGGCTTTCATTCCAAGGAAACTGAGGGGTAAGTTTTCGGATGTGTGGGCATCACTGAATAAAAAGGAAGGTAGGAAAATTGTGGCCGCATTTATTACGGGTGACGATGACATGTCACGCGCATGGGTTCGTTACGTGATTCGTTAAGGAAAAGAAGAGTTCTCTTGAGGATTTTCTTCAAAAGAAAGGAAGTGCCAATGGCAGCAAGAAGGATGAGAAAGTGAGGGATGGATGGTGAATATGTCGATGAGCGAAATACAAGATTTTCATTCGAGAATTTGGCTTGCGGTCGACATAAGGGAAAGTTCTTGGTTAAGTTCGGTGAGACTTAGAGAATTGGTTTCTTTGGTGATCTTCACACCATTTCAACATAAAATGATGAATGAGAAATGAACAAGGTAGTGACTTGGAGGCGTCAGCTAAAGAAAGAACAAGAAGGTTTTCAAGAAAACGACTTGGAAACTTAAAGAATTTTCAAAGGAAAACTTAAGGGGAAATGTGTTCACTTTTTATGTAGTTGGATTTGAATGGCCAGCTTTGGGGGTTCTAACTTACAAGGGAAACTGAAATGTATTTGAGATAGAGAGCTTGTAGAGGCATCTTTATTGTTCTCGTGATGAGTTTTGTCTTTACGGAGGTGAAAGGGGATTAATGTATGAACGGAAGAAAAGAAAGGAAATCACTTGGATCCCTGAATGAACGGGTCTTAACTTTCCAAGTGAAATATGGAAAATCACAAGGCAAACAACATGATTACTCTTTTAAACGAGGTGGCGACACACACATGGCTGAATGGCCAAGTGTCCTGGGGAAAAAGGTATTCCGAAACAATGCTCAGAATAACGGAAAAGGTGAGGTGTTACATCTTAGTTTGAATTTCTCTATGTATCAAAAAAATTGCAATGTAATATTTTCTAATTGTTATGAATAGAGATTAGAGTCTTTGGTTTAATTTATGATTTTGTCGTATTAAAATGATTATATTTGTTTAAATTTTATGAATTGTGTAGTTGTTAATTTAAATTGTGTTATTGTTATGCACTAAAATAAATATTTTTTTTTTCAATTGACACTCATCTTTGTAAATATAAAAGTATTTTTTGGAAAGTAATGGATAGCGTAGGATAGAGTTATGGTTTAGATAGTTTTCTGTGGATAGCGGTGGGATTTTTATTTGTAAAACTCATAGGTAGAATATGGTAGAGTTTTTCTTTATTAAATAGGTTGATAATAGGACTAAGGTTGAGTCAAAAGCTTACCCAACTCTACCCATTGATATCCCTACACGGCCTAACCTATTTTTAACCTTATGAACTATCCTCTATTGCATCCAATCCAAAACCAAAACATGGAAACCTAAAACCAGATAAGTGGATCACATTACAGATGTTATGTTACAACACATCATATGCTGTTTTATAAATGCTGAACACATTATGGTAACACAGCAACATTGTCCCAACTAAATGCAGATTGATTTCCCCCCGAGGGGATGAACCAGGCCCATATCCACAGATCCTTAAAATGGGCCTTGCCTCATCACACTGAGCCCAATTTAAACTCCTCCAATTAATGCTTGCCTCTATATACAGCAGAAAGTCAACTAATTGGAGGATTCTTCTTTCTGACGCTTAGAACATTATATATTTAGAGGCACGCCACTTACCAATTTCCTAGGATGTCTAAGTTAAACACGAGGATTCAGTAGACAATATAGCATTTGGCTCCTATTTTGTAATAGAAGAGGCACATATAGCAAAGATAGGANACTTTTGGTGCCACTAATGCCTCCTTGGGGCACCATCAAAGGCACAACCTGAACTAGTAGGAGTAATGTCACCGTCAGATTGTGACCCTGAGAATCCATGATGAAATCCATTCATTAGCGATGCTGGATTCGGTGACCACTCGTAGCACCCAATTTGTGCATTGTTATTATTATTATTGCTTGGTACATAGCTGGCCACTTCTGTAGTAGATTTGTCACCATAATAATCACTCTGATCATATGTTACAACTGAAGCTGGATGATTGTTTGGAAATTGCTCCACGGTTTGATCACCTGTTATGTTCACATCAATGTCAATTGAATCATCAATTAATGTCACATGTATGAAAAATTTTGAAAATTATAAATTAATTTGGAACTTTTCGCATTGAGTTTAAGATTGAATGAATCAACTTAATTTTTCTATGAACTAATAAATAATGGTGAAAAATGTTTTAATTGAACATACCCTGGGTTAAAAAAGCAATGTTATCATTCAAAACCCCATCAAATTCGTCCAAATTATGCCATCTCGCATATGCTTCTCTCACCAATTTCTCTATATAGCCCTGCAATTGTAGTCAATATAATAACACCCATTAAAATTGAAAATTATAGAGGATCAAATTAAGCCTAATATCAGTATATGTAGTTGATAAATTGAGTCTTGAGTAAATCATCGTACTCTGTTCAAATTGCTCAATTCCTTGCTAGAGAATATGTGGCCGTTGATTTCAGCTCTAATTAATTGGCATATTGGACTCAAATAAATTGTGAAATGAGGTCCATGGTAGATGTAGATCTTGCTACCCATGTCACAGGTCTTTGCATGCTTGATTGTAACTTCCCACATTTTGTCTGACATCCCAAGGCCTAAAATCTGGTTTCAAAAACCATATAACAAAAAATAATTAGTTAATCCACTTAAATTTATTTCACAAAATAAGAATGTAATTTTCTTTTGATGACAAATTGAAAAATAAGAAATTATAGAGATAGGTAGGTAGGTACCTTTCTTAGCTTATGAGGATCAATAACTGATAATTTGAGAAAGTCTTGTACTGTTTTGATCCCTTCTGAGGACAATTTTTTATGGAAAGCTCCATCTTTACCAATTTTCTCTAGCCGCCACACTTCGTCATGTAGCATTGGTGGGTGATGTTTTTTGTACACTTTAAAAATAAAATATAAAAAATTATTAGGAAAAATAAGGATATCTACCATATAATATGAGTAATAATAATTATTTCCTCAAAATATGGTAATACCCAAAAAGGTCATTACAAAATAAAAATGACCACTAGATATACTTGCTTGACTTAGTGTCTTTGAAAGCATTGACTTGAGTCTGAACCACAACCAGCAAGTTGCCAAAAACAGAGTAGAAGTTGGTATAAAATACAATGGAAAAATCAAAGTAAATGGTATTATGCGTCATATATACTTTATGGAATCAATAAGCTAGGATTATCATGTGGGTTTTCTTATATAATGTCACACTAGGTGGATTGGTGGGGCCTTGGCATCTATTTGCATGATAAGCAAGGTTCTTATATTTGTATATTCTAACCAACGATCACTTTCTAGTCATCATAAAAGAATTGATGTCCACATTAACAAAAGAAAAGAAAAATAAAAATAAAAAAACTGAAAGATTGGATGGCTGATGGCTAGCTATCACTTGCTTGCTCAAAAGGGCAAGAAAGATATATACCCTTGCTAGTTGGAGGTTCAACCCATGTTTCCATCACTATTACGCGTGACATTAATAAATTTTGAACCCTAATCAACTTGAATTTGTACTCTTGCAAGTTGGGTCAGTAAATTATCATGAAAAAGTTGTAATACAATTTATGGTTATAAGATACTTCCTTTCATCCATTAATTTTTTAATAAACATAAAAGGTGAAAGTAAGAAATAAATTGGAGTAGAGAGACTAATTATAAGAAAAGTTGTAATTATGTATAATTTTCCTGTTATAAAAAGTATCAATTGTGTGTGCTAGTTGATTAAGTGAAAAAAATATATATTCCTCTTATGAAAAATTAAAGAATTAATATAATTAATGTTTTTTTTATAAAAACATATTTATAATATGTTAAATTAATTAATATTTTTTGTATTCCTAGGACTCAAACTCAAGACCCTCTAATTAAAGAGTTAATTAAGGTACCTATCACCTTAATTAACCCAGGTTGGTATTATCCAACTATTCATAAGACTAGTCTAAATTAAGAAAGATTTTGATATCAGAAAACATCCTAACCACTTTGCCCTAGCATCTGATTTTCTTCAAAGTTTACTTTAATTAATTTGTATATTTTTTTCTTGATTTCCTTTTCTTCTTTCTGCTTCTCTTCCTTAATCCCAAGTCAGGGCACCTCGAGACAATAATGTGCATTCTTAATTGATAATTTAATATCTGCAAATGTCTTATTTCTTATCATATTATTTTGACAAATTCTATGAAGTTTTAATTATCAAAATAGTTCTTCTAGTCAGTACAAAAGCTGTTGACTCAAACGACTTCTATTTTCTGAGCATTTATATATGCTTTCATTTCTGATCAGTAGTTATCAACAACCTATCTAGGTGAATTAAACAAAAGCATATACTTGTACACCAACTAATTATTTATAAATGATAGTTGTTAACAAAGAACTATCAACTATGAATGAAATGAAGTCGAAACAACGGTCAAAGCTAATCAAACATCACATATATACATTATAGATCTGCAAATGTGAGATTGAGAGGGACATATATGCAATCATTATGGAAGAATTGATTATATAACAACCAACCGAAACGTTGCTAATTATAACCACAAGTGACATTTATTTTAACCACTCTTGCTTGCAAATAGCAGAAAATATGCTTAATAAAAGACATGCAATTAATGCAAGTTTATGGCATATAACAAATTAATGCATAATATAACCAAAATTTGTAAGTGATTAGATGAAATGGAGTGATATAATTTATTTAATCGTTCAATAATAAATAATAATGTCATATCATTCTAACAATTACATCCTATCAAAAAAATTTAAGTGATTATGCATTTTATGTATCAATATAATGTGTGTATTTATATATAGAAATTAAGATGAGAAAAACTCACATTCTCCGCGATGATCCTTAACCATGAATGCCTCGGTCGTGCCTTGGCGAATGGCAACACCATGGTTATTGCTCCCCGAAGCCACCCTCACCGCAATCCTAAACTTGCGGCTCCTGATCCAGCTGGAGTTATCCGTGAACTCGATGTCTCCGGTGGGTGCAACCCCGCCCCTCATGGTGAGGCTCAGCTCCCCGGCAAGCAAAGGCCTCTTCCCGGACCTCTCCTTCACTATGTGGCCATCGAATTGGTCACTAGTCCAATAAGAACCCTCATTGTTGTTGCTATCATTGCCCCCAATTGGGAAGTCTCCATCAAGGACCACAAGCTCTAGCTTGATGGGGTGAGGGAGGCTTGTGGGAACCATGTGGCCGCTGCTCTTGTCCATCAGGACTATGCTGATTGGGTTCCCATCAACGTCGAGGATCCGGCTTCCGGTGAATATTGGGAGGGAGAGCCTCTTGTTGAAGGTGAGTAGCAAATTTGATTGTTGTTGCTGATCTTCCATTAATGCTTTGATTCTCAACGATGGAGACCTTGTTAAGGAGCGTTCGTAGCATTGTCTACTCAACACTCGCTCAACCTCCTCACTCACCTAACAAAATGAGAATTGGATGAGAAGAAGAAAAGAATTGAACTACATATAAACTTGATGATACTAAGACTTCGTTGGGTGCAATTGGGTTTTTGAAGTTTCAAATTAAGACCTACTTGCATATGGAGACCAAACTATATTGATTTCACTTTGATTCATAATAGGTGTAAAAGTGTTTTATTTTATCACATGCTTTTACACGTGAGACATTTGATATAATAGGCTTGAGAATTAACCTTTAATTTTAATGATCTGATATGAACGTAATTGCGTCGAAGTTAATCTTTATGTATACCATATATATAAATATTATGGGGAAGGTTGGTGATTGACTTACCACTTTCTTGAGCAAAGGTTCCAAGGATGAGAAAAGGGTCTGCATGTTTCTCACCATCACCACTTCTCCTATCACCCTATCAAGAAGAAATTTCAATAGATGGATGAGAAGAGCAACAAGTTTGAAGCATAAGAAGTATATGGAATTGGTATTGAAGCTTGATAAATGAACCAAACTAAAATAAACTTGAGAAGAAAGATTGCCAAGAAGAGAAAGTAGATATTATTAGTAATGATGATCAAAATGAATGAACCCTAGAAAGATACATACGAAGCCAAAGTCGGTCTAGTAGTAGCTCTCATCCGTTTGTCGCTCGGCTTATCTTGGTACCCATCAGAATCATCCAAAAACCTTTTCGCGGCCATATTTTTCTGAACAATTTTGGGACCAGATCAAATCGATTGAGAAATTAAGATCGGTGAAAGGGGTTTGGTTGGTGTGAGATTTTTGAAGTTACACTAGATGAAGGGACAAGTGAAGAAGAAGGGGCTACAAATGATTTGCCTTTTATACCCAAAATTATATATTAGGGTGAAGAAATTGGACTATATAATATAATAATATAATGAAACATATAATATAAAGCTAATAAGACCGAAGCTTCTTGGAATGATGAAGGAAATAGCCAAGCAGCTAGGAGTAGACAGCAACAAACGGTGTGGCCTAGGATTAGTATCGTATGATGTAACGACTTTGACGTAAACACCCATCGAAAGTCAACCAATCTTTGTCTTGTCCATTCTTTTCATTCGGATAAATAATAAGATGATAATTTAGGACAATTACGCTCACTCAAATACAAAATTTATTATAGTGAGATTTACAATAAAATATTGGTATGATTGTTCTAAAATTGTCATAAATAATTATTATAAATGATTGTTATTGTAACATTATTCTTTCATGGCATGTCTATTAAATTGAATATGAAGGGTAATTTTGTGATTTTTCACCTCTTTTATGAGGTAAATATTTTTTTTTACTAAATTTTTTATTTTTAATAATTTTTAGAACTAAATTTATTGGACTTTATTGTAATTTTACGTTATATATGATCATATTATCATGAAACGATGACAAAATTTAATGAATTCAGTTTTAAAAATTGTCCAAAATAAAAAAAATTAATAAGAAATGACATTTACCTTATGAGACATGAAAAATCATCCAATAACTTTTGATTGACTCAATATACAAAATTAAATATAATTTTTAAAGTACAAAATATATTGGTCAACTCAATATAATTTTTGAAGTTGTTATTGTAAAACTAAATTGTTTAAACAATAACATAATAGTAATACATAGAAGTAAATAATATTTGAAAAAAGATTAAATTAAAAATAAATCAAATTAAATACTTATACATATTAATTCTTAAGTAGTGTCTAAAAGTTGATGGGATGAGTGACTGCCAAATATTAGGACCCAGAAGTTTTGGAACTCCTCTCCCTATATGGATTGAACGACATAAGAAAAACAAAACAAAAGATAGCATGATCACCATCAGATTCGTGTCAAATTTTTCAAAGTAAAAATAGGCACATATGTGTAGCGATGGTCTTTAAGAATGAATTAATTGTGTGCCTTAAGATTTCAAATCTACGATATATATATNTTGCTTAATTTGTAATAAAGAACTTATTTTATTTCATGAACATAATCTAACTCTAAGAATTTCTTTAGTTAATCACAGATTATGGTACTTTGTCTATATTTGTTTTCTTGTTATGTTTGTCCTTTACGGTTTGATCTTGAATGATAATGATAATAATAATAGGTATAATTAGCAGTTTGGTCAAAGTACACATTTCTAGGAAGGACCGGATTGCGTGTTATTGGAGGCCTTCTCTCGATCGAGTTCACCAAGCCTTTGAAAGTCAATGTTCGAAAACAAGAAACTCACTTGTAATTACTTGTAGCGAGCAACAAATTAGATGGTTCATAGCAGTGTTTATTTAAAGACAAATTTTAATTTTTTTTAATAGCTTAAATTCCTATTCTTAACCTTGAAAATTGTTTGAACTGTTCATTCGATGTAACGTACCATTTAGTAGCCACTCAGACCTGGGCACCTGGGCACATCTATTAAACTCACACTAGTATAGCTTACCTAAATTTTATAAATGTAAGACATCTGAAATTTTATGAATTAATTTTTTAAATTAAGTTAGATCACTTAATTATTTTAAATGATATTTAAGTTTGTTCTAAGACAATTGTTAGGTCACTCATAAATGTCTGTAAATTTTACGTTTTATATGTCTTAACATGAGAAATGTATTAAAATCTTATATTATTTAAAGAGAAAGTTTTATAAGTATGAAACATCCACCATCCTTAAAACTAAATTTTAAGGATAATTTATACCGCTAAATTATCTAACAACATCATGCACATCACTAGAACTTCAGTATTTTTTATTTTTAATACATTAGACAAAATTGCCAGTTATATATATGGACTAATATATTTCAGTTAACAATTAATAATTATAAGCGGTTATTAGTTAATCAGTACCAAATGTGTGTAAATAAATAAATAAATAAAAGAAAGGGTTAAGAGTGAATTTCACCCATATGCATGCATTATAACTATATGCTTACTATCCCCATTAAAAAAAAAAAAAACTATATGCTAGCTTATTATCACAAGTTGAAATCCATATCTACATATATAGCTAACAAACATTTAAAAAAAATGAAAATTAAACTTTGATTTTTAAGAAAATATATAATAATAAGGAATTAAAAGAAATGTCTATGTGCTTTGATTAGAACATCACTTGGTGCTAATTACATCAGCATCACAACTGACCACAAGTTCTGCACACGTTTTACCTTGTCCTCTCATACTCGTTTATTGGAGTAGGCCCCCATATAATTGATACTAGAGACCCACGTATGTGCGACCCAAAAGGCATTATTGTTATGTAAACAAAAGCTAGTGCTGCAATTGAGTTGAGAACAGAAGGTGCGATCAGGACAGAGTTGCCATCATGTCATTGGTCAAATATTATGACACGATATATTTAAATTCATTTACACATCAGATATAATCTATTAAGATGTAAGTGCGTCTTATATATAAAACTAAAGTGACATACATTTTTTTTTATGTGAATGTGTGTAAATTTAAAATATTAAAATTGTGTTTATAAAAAAAAATATTAAAGTTTGATAGCTCCTTCCTATTTCCACATGGCAGTGTGTCCACGTCACCACTGTCTTTAGCTTAATAGCTTCTAACTCCTCAACATGGCACATGACCCGCTGCCGGCCATTAAAGTTTAGACTAAGAAACATAACAAAACATAAATAATCAATGTTCCAAATCCAAAGAAATTCCAAAGAGGATCACTGATTTTGACTGGAAAAAATGTTGCAGTTCCATTTCAAAAGTCCGCCGTCATAATCAATACTAGTAATTACGCGGTGATTCTAGTTATATTTTAGTTATTTTAGGTATATAACCCAAATGTTATAAGTGTCAACTATCCTCTCAACTCATAATTTATATAATGATACTGAATATATAAACTTTTTTTTCACACTTTCAAAAACTTTTTTAAATACGAAACTAAATTAAACCCGATATGCAACACATTAAATAGTGAAAAATAATTGTCGCACTTTCTTTCTATTTCTCCACTTACACTCAAAGGTGTGGACTTACTCTTGCACAAACATTTTAAAGCATATACATAAACTTTTAAATTAACGTGTATAAACTTTTCAACAACCAAAAACAAAAAATATGACAAAAACGTAAATGAAAACGAAGACGAAGAAGAAAACTTTTGTGTTCACATGAATAAACTTTTGATAAACTAGATTTGCACAAATTTTTGAACATATATAAATAAACTTTCTTACACACATACACAAACATTTGAAAAAAATCAAAACAACGAATATGATAAAAATGAAAATGAAAATTCTTAAATTCATAAAGAATAAGATAAAAAAATGATGGAAAATTGGAAAACAAGAGAAAAAAATTAAAAAAAAAAAGAAGAATCACGTATTAAAAAAAATAAAAAATATAAAAATTGACAAATTTTAAGTTATACGCTAAATATTTGTAATTATTTTTATCCTTTATTATTATTTTTTGGTCATTCAACTACGCCCTTCAGAAAAAATAAATAAATAAATCAGAGAACGTGATCAGTTCCGCAGAAATAGGGGCAGGATTGTACAACATGGCGTGGAAGGGTATATTTGTGATCGTGGAGATGCTGCAATCACCTATATATAGTTAAAGCAATAAAGGGACTTCGCAAATCAAGTGAAACTTTCAAGCAATTTCTTTGTAACGCCATGACAGGAATGTGAAAAGTTTCCTTTTTTTTTATCTAGGTTTGGTCCACACGACACTGCCAAATAATCAGTACTAAAATATGGGGGCAGCAATAGTACTATTTCAACGTCAAGAAGACATTAAGTCTCTTTTTTTAAGGTATTAATGTAATTTTAAGCATAATTACACCACTAAACAACTTTTTTATATAAAATAAATTTTATTGATCAAATCGTTAAATTATAACTAATTATCATATAGATCATTTGTTTCAAAATTTTTAAAAAATTAAACATCAATAACGATGCAGATTTTTTACAAGTATATTCCTTAAGTGTAACAAATATTTTCAATATACATATAATACAAGATTTACAATTGTATGGACAATGGTACTGAAATCACCACAAAAACATGACAATTTCAGTACCATTTAAAAAAAACTTGTCATGTGCTGAAATCGTCAAGCAAGGTGGCGATTTCAACACTAACAAGACCTGAAATCGCCATAGTTAGTGGCAATTTCAGCCCTTTTTTTAAATTCTGAAATCACCCTACACTATGACGATTTCAGTTTTCCTGCCCATATGTTTGTAAAATTCGCATCCAACCCATTTTTTGAGCAACAATCATATCCTAACCCATAGAAAAGTTAATGCCCTTAAGGATGCAATCAAATAGATCTTATTTTCACATATTTTTTACATATGTATTATATCGATTTCAATGTATGTAAAAAAAGTATCAAACAATTTTAGATTAATGTAAAATTTTATAGGCATAATGTATAAGATATAAAATTTCAATCCAAAGGTGGGTTTTTTAAAATAAAAATACACAAATAAGAAGGTATTAAGTGGTGTAACAATAACTAAAAGTTACATCGGTGTAAGTTTGATCTGGTTGTCTTCCTTATTAGCACATGAGACGAGAGAAACGTAAGGAATAAAAATGCTAATTCTAAACACGTGACACCGCTGAGGGAGAACTTATGAGAGAGTAAATGTCAGTTTATAATTAATTAAAAAGAAGTAAAAGTACTAATTTACCCCTATTATAAATTTATTATAGAAAGAAAGGAGCTAGATTGTTTGAGTATATGTATATGTGGAGGATAACAATGTTCATATCAAGAGTACCCATGTTACCCATACAATTACACGATGTAACCACTCGCTTCTATAGTGGACAATCCTCTTGTGCATAACTCCACTACCATTTGAAAATTAAGGCTGAATTTTTCACCACCAAATCGCCAACACCCAAGCCACCTTGTTCCTTTAGTAGTTGAACATGGCTATCCATTGAACTAGGGGAATCCCCCTCTCACCAATCGCTTTTCACCAAAAAAAAAAAATTATAATGATTCGTAGGTTCAGTGACCTTAAAGTGTAGGATAGAGTGTCTAAAATAATCCGGAGTTGTGGTGGCTCGTAGAAGAGAGGAAGAAAAAAAAGGAAACAGACGTGCGTTGCAGTGCCCAAGGCACACTATAGCGGCACGACACTGAAGTCCCACATTGGAAGCATCATCTAGAAGGGTTGGGCTCCCTTATAAATAGGAGTCTCCCATGACTACTATTTATACTTGCTAATTCACTCAAAAGTTTGAAGATTCCGTTTTTAGAGACTATTCATTCTAGTTATATTTTATTCTTTTTCTCTTTTTTTTCTTCTGTCCGTGGGAAAGCAATGTCTCCATGTAGAGTGTTAGGAGCTCCTAACGTTTGTGCTCCTTAGTCGTCAGTCATTTTCAAGTGTGTGGTTTTTTTCGAAGTTTATTTTCAAACCATGTAATTATTTTAGAAGTTATTTATTTTATGCATGTTTTTATGAAATCCTAAGAGGCGGAACTTAGTATTTTCTTTTAATTATTTATGAAATTAGTTATTATTTAGGAATTCCCTTATTTATGAAAGTAGCTATTTAAGAAAGCTATTTATAAAAATATTTATGAGGTTATTTTAGAAAAGTCACAAAAACTATTTTTGAACCACATAGGACCATATATCATTATTGCATTAAATATGTCATGTTGCATGTGTTTGAATGATTATGAACAAGCTAAGTTATGTTATGCTATCAAGTTAAGGTGTTTACATTATAATGTTCATTTTATTTCATGTTATGATTATTTTAGAAATGTTTTTAAGGAAGCCAGTGACAGCCTACGTTGAGCCTTAGTACCATTGTAGTAAGAATCATGACTGACTATCAAGGATCTATGGACTCAAGTAGTGTATCCCCAACTATCGTGACTTATGTTCTTGGGTAGTGCGCCAAACTAAGTATCAAGAATAATCTATGGACTCAAGTAGTATATCCTAATTATAGTGGCATAGATACTGGGTAGTGCGTTGTAAGTTAGACTGTAATGCTCAGAATTTGTTTGTCTAAATATTTTCCTTATTTAATGATTATGCTTCAAATAAGGTTATGTTTTATTATAAAGTATTATTATTATTATAAATTTTTTAATGTATGATATATACATACATATATATATATATATATTATGCACTATATTATGTGAACCATGTTTAAGAATTGTCTCATGTCGTTGTGGGGTCTGTCATTCACTAAGACTCTCCCCAGAGTTATCACCCCTTAACCTCCCCCTCCAGTTGCAGATTAAGATGTAGAAGTAGCAGTGCATGGAGTTCATGGTTAGTTGCAATGACATCACGGTTCTTAAGTCAGCAGTCACCTTGAGGTGAAGCTATCTATATGACTTGTTATATTTTATTTTAAATTTGTAATCGAGTTAGTGTCTAAAGTGCTCCAATTGTATACAGGTAGGATGTCAGACCAGTCACATATTTTACATGTATATTTGTATTCATGTAAAGAGTTTATGTTTATTCTAAAAAGGAAGGTTCTTATTTATTTTTAATTGAAGTTAAAATGCATGTTTTTATGAAAAGTTTTCATCAGAAGCTTTCGTAAGGAAACTAGTCCCTTGCGTACTGATAATGATTTTCGGGTCGTTACAAAATCTCCCCTATAAACTAATAATTTTCTAAGGTATCTACTTAGGCAACTTAACAAACTCAAGTAATACATGGGCAAGTTATTAATCACTACTTTAATTAATACTAACTTACTTGCCTTTGTCAGAACTTTAGAACACCACATACTCAACCTTATTTCTATTTTATCTATCATTGGATTCTAGATGAAGACTCTATATGGATTTGCACCCATAGGGATCTCCATATACTTAAAAGGTAAGGTGAAAACTTCATGCCCCCAACAATCGTTGTACTCTCACCACCCATTGAATTTCGCAATTGAATGGAATAATGTTATTTGTGGTAGTTTATGCTTAGGCCTTAAAGCTTGCAAAAGCAATCAAGCAACACAATTATTAATGATTACGTCATTTGTTGGGTAGAATATGATAGTGTCATCGACGAACTGAAGATATGTTAAGCCTATCACATCCCACTTAATCTACAAACACTCAATTGACCCCTCCAATATAGTACCCCAATCAACTTATTCAACACCTCCACCACTAAAACAAACAAGAATAGTGAGATAAGACTGCCCTATCTCAACCCTTTTCCATCTTGAATGGTTTGGTAGGCACCCTATTAACCATAATAGACATCAAAGCAGAAGAAATACAATCCATTATACATTCCCTCCATAATACTGCGATCTATGTGGTCGTGTGAGGGGCTGGTAGATTAGGGCATAATACTCTAAGAATAGGAGTACCGAGATAGAGGCTCCTTAGAAGGGTTGGACTCTGAAGCTCCTCCGTGGGTCTTCAAAGTCAGGGTGGGTGTATCTGCAAGGACTCTGACTCTCAATTAAGTAGAGGTAGGATAAAAGTGTAGGATCGACAGATATGGGTTCTAGCTGTACCTAGCGAGCTTGATCTCTTTTATACCTAAGGTGAAGTTTGTGGGGCCGAGATGCATGTCTGGGATAGGGTGATGATTCTAGATTTTTCTCTAGATTCTGAAAAACGCTGTGAGTGGCAAAATTCCCTCTCAGACCAGGGATTTCTCCGTGTAACTGGAAGATGAGACCTTAATCCAAGAGGGTTCGTGTGGGCTTTATGGACTAAAGGCCCATGATCCGTGGACCAGGATAGGTCCTGGGTAAGGTATTTGGGTCTGGTCTGTAACAATAGGTTTAAACCTCCTAAGAGATTAGTATGGTCGAGATTAGTATGATCAATCTAGACTAACAGGGTTACTTGACCTTGAGATAGGCTAGTAACCACTAACCCCAACCATTAATCATAAATAATTCTCATAATTGGATAGGATTAGTAACTAGCAACATAGGCGGAAGTAATGGAAGTCGAGTGTCATAACACTTCTTCTCATCTGAATTCTTCACATAATTTAATTGCTTTCTTTAAATTATTTTTCTTTTATTTTCATAATTAAATAAAAATCCCCAAAACACCTTCCAAAAAACTAAGAGGGCCTACGATTGTAAAATAATGTAGTTACTCAATCCTTATGAGTATGACAACCCGAGTCCCTAAAAAGACTCATTATTACTTGTCGTGACTACTGCTTGCTAGTATTAAGCACATCAATTTTTTGGTGTCGTTACCATGGATTGAGTCTTACCGCTAT
>QANU01006283.1:337201-366899 GCA_003254905.1 Nissolia schottii
AAAAAAAAAAAAAAAAACCTTTCCCGCTCCTCGTCCCCGCCACAGGGGAAGTTCCACCCCCATCTCCGTGGATCCTAACAGGAATCCTCAATTTTCATTTCTTTTACAATAATAATAACCAAATCAAGCAAAGAAAATGTCAATTCACACATCACAGAAGATCAATAATATTGAACCAAAAAAAAGATCACAACAACAATAATTCATAGTTCACATTTATTGATCCAAAAAATAAAATAAAAACAAAAAAGAATACAAAAAACTCTTTGGAGCAAGAAGAAGAAGAAGAAGAAGAAGAAGAAGAAGAAGAAGAAGAAAAAGGATGGAACAGAAAGCGAATAACCGACTCAGATCTACAACACTTCACCTCGATCCACAAAAGACAACTCATATCTAAACCACAGGACGTGATGCCATCACGGAGTTGCAGTCGTCTTTAGTCGTGTAGCTATCGCGAATGGATGCATTCTGTTGCGAATGGATGCGTGCCACTGCGAAGGAGCACGTACCGTTCGAGAAGAGAGCAGTTGTAAAGTAGAGAGAAGTGAGAGAGAGGCGTCGGGAAAGGGGGCAAGAGAGGAGGAAGATGAGAGGAGTCCGTCTCATTGGTGACTTGCGGCACAGCACCGCGAAAGAGAGATGAGCGAGAAAGACATGCGGGAGAGTGTCGTTAAAGAGGGATAAATTTATGAAATTAGGTTTGCAACTGTTATTTATTTTATCTTTTTATTTTTTATTTATTTTTTAATTAGAATAAGTGTAGAATGTCATAAAATATATATGTATCTATAGACTTTTTAAATATTAAGTAGGGGTATTATAGACTTTTCATATATATATATATAGGGGCCCCGCGAAACTAATAGTATGGTTCCCGTCCCCGAATTTGTCACGGGGGACTTTATTCCCTATCTCCGTTCCCACGAAGATTAATTCAGGGAATACCCGCAGGGTCCTTTGCCTAGTGGGATTTTTGACATCCCTAGTCTTTGAAAGCATTGACTTGAGATTGAACCACAACCACCAATTAAGTTGCCAAAAACAGAGTAGAAGTTGGAACAAAATACAATAGAAAAATAAAAGAAAATCCTAGTATGTGTAAGAGTTCATGGCATCAATAAGTTAGGATTATAAGGTGAACATGTTGATATGACTAAGTTAATTGTCACACATAAGGTGAGGGTAGAGGGTAAAAACAAAAAAAAAGTATTAGATAATAAACTCAATTTTTTTTATTAAGGTGCAAATTCAAAAAAGTTATATATTAAAAAATAAAAGCTTATTTAATCCTTAAACAAAATTACTTGTAAAGGGCTGCCTAAAAATGCCACAGTGAATGTTGCTTGGTGTGGGGAACTTAAAGTGGCCACTGTGGTCCTTGGCCTGAAATTGGTGATAATGTCACAAGCCTTTCCCACCAAATAGGCCCATCTTTTGGAATTTCCTTGGGCTTAAGCTCATAATATTCACCAAGGCTAAATTCACTTATAAAAGGGAAGTACTTGTATGTATTGTTGTATTGTGAAGGTATTTGCTTGGTTGCTGGCTAGAAGACGGTTGATTGCGATGATGATGTTAGGTTGCCGGATGCGATGAGTCTCCGGGTTGGGACTTCTATTTACACAAGACTTGCTTTTCTGGAATATTGAAGTAGAGAGCAATTGTTTGGCAGTAATCATTGCTATTTGTCAAGATTCTAGCTTCCCTTCTTATTTCCACTCAATCATTAGTGATTGTAAGAGTTTAGGACTAGCTTTTGAGCATTGTTTCTTTGTTCATGACAAGAGGGAGGGTAATGTGACAACCCACCTCTTAGGCAAATATGCTTGTAATAGTCCTGAAATTGTTTGGATTGATGAATGCCCTCTTGCTATCCAAAACCAAGTTCTGTTGGATTGTATTCAGTTACCTATTGATTAATATATGGGTCCTCTTTACTTTTAAGGAAAAAAAACAAAAAGTGTTAGGGTTGACCTTGGAATACAAAATAACTAAATTTATGTGTAAATATAGTTAGTGAGAGACTGAATTGCAAAAATTATATATAGTCACCAAAAATTTTATCAAAAGGATCAATTAAAAAAAATAATTAACAAAATAGGGAAAAGAAAGGGCCAATAATTATTGGTAACCCTAAATTGATTTTACATAGTAAATGAATATATGGTGTTCAACACAAAAAACAAAAACACATAAATAAATGATCAATCAAAAAATTAAAAAGAAAAAAAGAAAGTATGTTCAAAGACAAACAACGATCAATTGAATTGCATTATCGTTGGAGCAAACCTCAGCAGTCTATCCAAAGCATGAGGGGTGAACTTCCTTGCAAACAAATGACAAACATTGGTGATCTCTCCATTGTACTCACATGTTCTTCCATGCCGTATCTCCTCCAAAAAACCAATAGTCACATCTGTCCTCATAAACCTTGATGGATGGGGCCCGCCCTTTGACCAATCAACCCATGTCAATGTTCTGTTCGAGTTCCTCTTCCAAAACTTGATGCTAACCAGTGTGGGCAAGTAGTGCTCATCACTGTAGCAACTAGGCTTGCAGTAATCCCGGAACACTGGGAAGTACTGCCGGTCAGAGACCATTTCGACCGCAAGGGTGCGGTCGATTTGGAACCATTGTGAGCCTTTCCTCCACTGGAAAAGGCTCACTTGTGGCCGCATTTTGGAATTGTACCTGCCTCGTCCCACGTCGCTCGGCTCATCGTACGCCTCCACGAAGGTCTTGGTTGAGTTCATAAGATAGGTGTATATGGTTGTGAAATTGAACAAAGGAATGCATGACTCTGAGAGAAGAACAAAGCGTTGGTTGGAGAGGTCAAGAAGTGCATTTGCTAGTAGGCGTCTCTCTGCCTCTATCATGCTGTTCTCGCCCCACTTTACTTCCTGCATGTTACCACATAGAACCACATTAAAATTTTCAACTATTTTAGCTAGTGTTTAGTTTCAATCCTAAGTCAAAAAAGGCAGGGGCATTAAACAATAAACATGTCACTTATATCTTTTTTTTTAGGTTAAAAAAAAAACCTAAAATCTGTTCCTAATTTGCTCTAAAGAATAATTATAGGTTTTTCGTCTCCGCATCTTTCTATGAAGTACAAAAGTATGTTCAAGTTGGGCCACTAGTTGGGATATGTATGGCATGAATAATTCTTTAATTACGCCACCAAGATATACAAGTCTTCATTGGTTGATGGTGTTATAAGAAGTAAGAACAATTCTTTTAATTGACATTATTGTACACTTTGTGTTGAATTGATAAAGCTTACAGCTAATTTAACTTATTTGTATTTGGGCGGCCACATCAAATGTGCTTTTGTTAGTATATGTATACAAAATAAATATTTAATGCATGCTCAAAAGTTTATCAAATTAATAGTATTTGCTATCAAACAATAAGCAGTAAAGCAAATGATGCATTATGTAGGTTCGTTTTTTCATGCGAGAGACAAAGTAAGTGAAGAAAAGAATTATGAAAAGTTTGATGGCGGTGTGGAAAAGTGAGCTTGGATCGGAAAATGGGGGGGGAGAATGGAATTTTTCTTGAATGTGCGAAAGGAGTAGAATCAAAGAAAAGTATGGAATAGCCCTATTCCGGAAGCAACCATAATTAAGGAATATGAAAATAGAAATCGGACGTTCTATAGATCCACTGGATCTAATAGTTCGATTTATTATTTTTTTAACTCTCCTTCCACGGTACATTTGTCACTATAGATTATGTTAACTTTGAGACTGATAATTACGCTAATTTGGACTTTAGTCTCTTAATCAGTAATTGATCTCAATTTTAGTTTCAGACATAGAAGTTGTTACTGAAAAATTTCTACCCTCTCTACAAAAGGACTTACGGATTAGGTTAGATCAATCGGGTTTTTTCAAAGAATCTGAATACCAGTAATTTAATTGAGACCTTAAGTAAAAAAAATTAAACAAAACAAAAAACTTTGAGTTGACAGATGAAACTTAATTTTTTTGGGAGAGGAAGAGGAAGGAATCTCAAGTTGTCTTTCCTATAATAAAGGGAAAATTGATAGCAGTTAAGTTAATCACATATAATCAGGGATTGTTTCATTTAAAAAGTAATTTTATTGATACAAATTAAAATAAATTGTCTCATTTTGATTAAAATGCATTTAAAAGTGCTCTTTATTACTTGATCTCTAGTCAAAACTTCATTATACAAGCAAGGCTGCTCCATTAAAAAAAGTGTACAACAACTCTTGCCGGTAAAACTAGAAACTTTACACATATTCATAAAAGTGGCTTGTTCAGGTTCATGCAGACAGGTGTTTCCCAATTCAGCATTTTATTATAAAAACAACTATAATATATAATGATATAATACAATTAATTGTGGGAGGAACTATGAACCAAAATATTTTAATTATTACAGCAGAAGGATATACGTAGATTCAAAAGACAATTTTTCATTTTTGAGTCCATGATACCTAAGAAAATTAAGTGGACTAATTGTTGCCTATCGAAATTATTGCTAAGATAATAGTAACAATACATGCGTGTGGAGAGAGGCAGAGAAAAAAATGTGATACGTAAAAGATGACTTGACTTGGAATGTGAAAGCATGTTACTAATGAACGAGAGAGTAGTAATTGATTGATACGTAATGCCGTTAGTTTCAAGCCAATAACACATGAACATCTAGAAAACCGTTGTAATAACCATTAATTAAGGCGTGCATTAAGGGGAACCTCGTGTTGAGGTTAACGTACTGTTAAATACTCCCTCTTTTTTAAAAATAAAAATTAGTATCTATTTTCAAGCATTACGGGAATTAAAAATAAATATAAATGTTATTGATGTTATTGAAAATAATAAAAAAATTATGGAACGCACAAAAATATATTTATTTATGAAGAAACATATATACACTACTAATACATTTACTAATTATAAGTAAATTAATGATATTGTTGAGGAAAAAAAACTAATGCTACATTAAAATATGAGCTAGATAAATATTTTAAAATTCTAATTTTAAAAATTTTGGACAATCATTTTAAAAGGAAGAGAATATTCGTTACATTAGTTTTTGAATTATCTTTTTTTTTAACCAATTAACGCTTCAAAAATGATTAGTGTTAAAAGCATTGGTGTAGTACTCTAAGAAGATAATTATTAAAAAAAAAAAAGTACTCTAAGAAGAGTTGGAGAGACAAAATAAAGATTTTATGATGGGGCTCAAATTTATATTTTATTAATGTATTTTATTGATAATACTGATTAAGCTTGAATGATGGATTTTCATTTTTTTATTAGTTGGGTGGAGGTAATGTGCAAACTTTTAAGTTATTCAGTCCTTGATGGAAAGTAACTGATAGTTTTTGGGTTACATGAAAGTAACTGATATGAGGCGTATATATTATGAGTTGTCTTACAACGTAATTTTATAGGTGAATTAATTTGGATAATTAATTTTTTAACCATACGTAACTACTTTAAAATAAGAATCTTTTTTTTTTCATTCATGTATCTACAGCAAAAAGTATTAACTAATCCATTTGTATATTGTAAGACCATTTAAGATAATAGATGTTGAGTCGTTGACTATAAATTTTAAAGTAATTTTATGGTTAAGGTAAAGATCAAACTTTCAACACTTAATTAAGAGGAAAAAAAAAAAAAGAACCCTTACTACTTCACCTCAATCGTGTGGATTAAAAATATCATTTTGATAATTCAAGAGTCTATTAATATATAATTAAAAATTAAGTTCTTAGTAAAAACTTCTATCAATAAATCATAAATAATAATGTATTAATAATTGAGAATTTCAATAATTTTCTCAATGAATTTAATTATAACTAATTTTGGGGGCAAAATCAATTACAAGTAGTCTGGCACTCTAATTATATTAGCTGGACAACACAATTAAAGCTACTATGATAAATGTATTATGAATTAATGTGACTTATAGACCCACTTGAGGGTGAGGAAATTGACTTTCTGATTTCCTTAATTTTAGTCAATTTTAAAACTCTTAGCATGTCACAGATCAATGCTAATTAAAATAATTTATTTATTTTTGCAATGATACACTTTAGGATTAATTATTATTATCTTAACGAAATTCATAGAAAAGAAAATAAAATTGAAAAAAAAAGGTGCATGCATTTGATGAAGAAAGTGTAACTCATACTACTAACCTTGCTTGGGATTCTGCGGCCATCAAAGACAGAGCCTTCATCAGCCAATGTTCCATTGAAGGAAGGATTTGGATGGACATAGATAGAGTAAAAACCTTCATTCCCTTTGAAGAATCTCTCCCAAAGAGGAGCCAATAAAACAGGCCCTTTTGTCAAGAACATGAATGCAACCTTTGGTGTGTAATTGAATGGGACTTTGTGACTAATCATTGGAACCATTGAAGCCCTCCAAAGCAACTCTTCCTCATTCATGTCATGCATTGCAATTGGTGGCTCCAAGAAATCCCTCAATCCAATTCTTGTTTTGTTAGTGACCCTTTTGTGACTTATCGACAAGGATGATGATGAATTTGATAATAATATTGAATTATCAACTTTGGTTGATAAATTATTCACCTTTGTGGGTAAAGGTATTGAAACTTCGTTGTTTGAGATTGGAAGAGGTTGTTGTTGTTGTTTGAGGGCAATTTGGGAATTTGGAAGAAGGAAGCGTTGGAAGTTGAGGGAGGTATTGAGGCACAAAGTGAGAGTGATACCAATGAGTAAGCCAAAGCCAAAGACAAGAACATAGGAGAAGAAGTTGAGGAGAAATAGTTGTTGGTGAGAAGTGTTGAAGAGCTTCACATATGAGGCATGTTGTTGTTGCTGCTGCTGCTGCTTCATGGTGATAATGATACAATATTTATGGAAAAAAAAAAAAGGAATATGATTTGAATGAATATGTGTTGCAGAGAGGAAATCTCCAAAATGGAGAATTCCCAGAGAAGGGAGGGAGAGAGAATAGCACAGATATTTGGTTGATATGGAATTGATGGATTTATTATTATTATTATTATATATAGTGTGAGAGAGGGAGAAAAAGAGAGCATCCATTGAAGACTAACCAAGGACTCAAAAGAGATACTTTAATTGGCCACACAACTCACAAAACAACGTGCCTATTTCTTTATTTTATTTTACATTTTACATGAACTTTTAAGCAATCATTACGTATTCAGTGTTCCGGAAATTATTCCATACATTAAAACATTTATTAGATATTTAAATGATAATTTATTTTTATAATTACATTTCAATAATCAATCAAATTTATTATTTATATTTATATTTATTAAATATTACATATAATTAAAATTATTTGGGAAGAGAGGATGCTATTATATAATACTAAAAAGTGTTTATGTAGATTGCACAAGTCGCGTTTACACATATTTGATTAAGTTACTTGTTATCGTAAGAATTATTATTAAAATAATTCTCATTAATTACATTATATTTATTATATTATTATATGTTCTCTATAACATGAAATAATATTAAATATAAATGAAAAAAATAAATATAAAGTAAAGTTAATAGTGGTATAAATAGTGGTTGATAGTTAACTTATTTTATAAAAAAATGGGTTTGATATAAACTTGTTTCTGTATCTAAGTTGAAATTATTTAAAATTTATTAAACTAAAATAGTTATTTTTGTGGGGACTACTCCAATACCTCATCAAATTTAATGGTATTGGTACTCTATGGTTATTTACGACTAAAAATTAGCCATGTGTCTCATTAACTCTAAATACTTATTATTTTAAACCTAAAAATAAATCATGGCTGTTGGATTATAAAGATGTATCCATACCTTTATAAAAACATGGATACCGAAAAAAGAACCTATTTTTTACTTAATATTAATTTAATATACTTATTAAATATAAATTTAGAATATAAGAGTGAAAAATAGATAAAAATATAATACAAAAATAAAAGTACGGGTTGTTTTAAGAATTTTAATACAGAATCAATAAAAAAGATTGTGACATTAGACAATATGTGAATGTAGCGATAATCACTTTCATAAAATAATAAATGCCAATGTAGGAGTATTAACAAACTTCAAATGATAGTATATGATTGATTGTTGCTCAAAGACTGGGCTTGTAAACGCTCTGACCCGACAACAGTTCGTTGGGACAGTGACCAAATCACCAAAAGATGCATCACTTGAGTTGCATATCTTTATATAAGATGTTATATTACATTAAATAATTTTATTCATTAACAATAACAAATAATTCTAAACTAAAGTAGAAATTTAATTAAAGATAAAAATGTTAATAAAACTAATCTTTTTATTAGTTAAAGATTGATAAATAAATATTATTATTCAAATAGTTTTTTATTTTTTTTAAGTATAATTACTATAAAAAATTATTGTTGTATACACTTTATATTAAATAATATGTGTTTTTTATTTACATATTTTGATAAATATTTTTTATTATATATAAATATAAATAAAAAATGACATATATACAATACTCCTTTATTATAGATTTTGATACTTTTTGTTTATTATAATAAAAAATATTTTTCTTTAGTTATTTATTTATAAGATAAAACTTAATATAATTATTTAACATTTATTATTTTTAATTTTTTATTTGTATTATAAATTTAATTAGTATTATATATAAAATTATTTTATAATATAAGGTAAAGTTAATATAATTATGTTTTATTTTAATTATTTTAAATTAATATTATAATTATTTAATTTTTACTATTTTAAATGAATATGTTTTAGTCTTAATTATTATTTCCTAAATGTTTTTTATTATTTTGAAATATTATTTACTATTATTATTTATTTTTGATTAATTTAAAATTATTTTATACTTTTTATATTTTATTATTTTTTAATTGTCATCATTTATTAAAATTATTATTTAAAATTATTTATCGTTATTATTTCCTAACCGTAAAAATACTAGTAAGTATTCTCGTCTTGTTGCATGAAGTACGGATGTACATACCTAAATAAGTTACATGCTATTAAAGAAATTATTTATAGGACTCTCATCAGCTACATTGTACACAATATATGTTTTTATATATTTTATATAATATGAAAGATAAATGTAAAGGTGAAATTAAATTATTAGTTACCAAGTTTAGTTAAGGGGGATGCGGAAACCCTAAGGCAACTTTGTGCGCTTCTCCTCCCCATCAGGGGCCGACGTGCGCCTTTGCTATGTTCGTCGTGCATCTTTATTGTGCGCCGTGCGCTGCTCTGTGCTCATTTGGGTCTATTGTGCACCGATTCGTGCGTTCTTTGTGTGCCACTAGTTCTTTGTGTGAAACCAATTTTTGGCTCCTTGGTATTGATTTTAAAAAAATACTTATCATAGTTATATTTTTTAGTATAACTTTTTTTTAAAGAGATTTAGTTTATAATTGCAAGGTAATTTTTATTAAAAACTTAACCTTCTTTCACTTTTTTTATAAGTAAAACCAGTCAAACTTTAAAAAGAAAAGGTTAAATATATTTTTAATCTTTAAAAAATTATAAATTTTGTGTTTTACCTTAAAAACAAATTTGTTAAGAAATAGTCCGACAAATTTTTTTGGTAAAATTTAGTCGATGCGGTCAAGTACAGTTATCGGTGGCCACGTGGCAGGTCGTGCAATGTCACTAAGTTGAAAAAAAAAATTGTCGGGACGATTTCTTAACAAAATTTTTTTAGAGTAAAATACAAAATTTATAATTTTTCAAGGATTAAAAACATAATTAACCCTAAAAATAGTATTTTACATAGTTTTAAAATTTATTTTTTTTTCAATTGTATCTTAACACTTGTTATTTTTTAAAAAAAAATGTTTTTTTAAAAGTCAATCCAAATGTGTCCTACCCCATCACGCCTCAGTTATACTATTTTTCATCTGATCAAGGATCAGTCCTTGCAACGAGCGCAGTTTTCCTTCATTGCAAATTCATGGCAATAAGTCATGACCGATATTGAGAAAAGGGGATAACATTCTAGTATTTGATGAAAAAGATGGAATGAAGATGTGCTCCAACGAAGTGAATGGTGCCAACATGTTGATTGTACCATGTAACAACTGAAGCATAACAAGTATTTAAAAAGAGTTGAAGAGGCTCAAGATGATTTATATCCCTCTTTATCATTATTGAGGTTTTTTTTTTTTTTGGGGTTATGCTTGTTAGTCATTGGGAGATCCCATTTATGCCAATTTAGCTTATTCTACATTTTTGGTTTTGTGCGTTTGTGTCTGGTCCTTTAGGATTGCTCCATGTTTTGTTTCAACTGAAATAAATAAATTAATCTTTTTTTTATAAAATAAAATTATTAGTTGGAAATAATTTAGTTTATTTAAATTTCAAAGGGCGATACATCACAATAGTATAAGATTTGAATTAGAAAATATTATATTAGCTAGATTTGGTGGTTATGTTATTTTAGCTTAGAGGGAATCTTAAAATCTAAATTAAAAAATGTTATATTAGAGGGATCAAGTGGTTTATGTAGTGTTTTTTACTTAAATATATATCTATGGGTTTTATGTAAGGGTGAACATGGGTCGGGTCGGGGTGTCAAATTTTATTTTTTGGATGAGTATCCACTGGACCTGCGACCTGTTTGGGTTGAATTGGTGGGGACCCACCATTTTCTTTTTAAAAAAAGTCAATTTTTTTATAATAAAAACATATTTTTTAATTAAAAATATATATATTATGTTTTGATACATAAAATGATCTTAGGCCAAAAAAATAAATCTAATAGCAAAAAGAAAAAAAATTATTTTTTAATATATATAAGATAATAAAATAAAATGGCAGGTTGGCGGGTTAGACCAATTTTGACAAGTTGGACTTGGCACCCGACCCGACTTAAAACTCTCCCTCAATCCTGCAAGAAAACTTTAACCTCTAAACTAGATAGTCTTATAGAATACTCCTAGTCCCTCTAGAAGCACAAATAGAATCTACACTTCCTCCTCTATTAAGCCCATATAATGTTTTTAGACAAAAAAAGTCCAACTTCATCTAGTCATGGAAAAAACTCATTTCTACTCCCCAACTGAGAGTAAAAGAATATATCCAGACCACTAAGTTAGTTTAGTGTGCCCTAGCAGCCACTCAGACGGAAAAGTATGTAAATTTAGAAATCAATCCCTCTTTTATCAAGTTATGGCATAAAGAAGGTTATGTCACCGTCCATCTTGGAGTCGTATGACTTGCACTCTCACTTCATGGAAGGAAGGCACTCCCTGTTATTGTCAGGGTTATCCTTCTAGACTCCACTTTCGTCCAGTATGAACATGCAGTTATAGGAACTGCTATAACAACACTAAAAGCAATCAGTGTTGTATTAACTATGTTCCCTATCTTTAATGTTCAGTTGAAGGACCCTACCTTGCCCACAAGCTCCAATGTCCAGGTCCAGATAACTGGAGCGGAGCAAGGTATGCTAGTACTATCGGCATCACTTTCCCACCAACTCATCTACAGGTTGCAAGAATATTGCTTTGATCTACCTTCTGAAAAACAGTATGATGAGCACACGATGATGGTAATCGCCAATACTGAAGACTAAATTCCATCCATTATCCAAGTTTCCAAGTAGTTGCCAAAAGAAGAATTACAAAAACTCCTACCCCTGGAGTGGGTAACAAGATATGAAAACTATAAACTAAGTCACAAGCCAATCGTCTCAATAGAATTCTCTTTCAGGAGATCTGTAGATGGTACTATAAAAACAACCTTCAAACCCAGAGGAGAGCCATCATCACACGAAAATAATCAACCTGTTTTCTATACCATGATGATTACCCTTGGAGGAGCTGAGACAGACATACCAGTCCATGCTGTGAACGCTAATGGGTCACTCATTTACTCAAACAAAATGAATGACCATTTTTCTTGGGACATGGCACCTAAAATGTGTGACTCAAATTGTACCTACAGAGAAGAAGGAAGCGATGAAGAAGAAGAACTAGGATGGAGAATATCTAAGAGACAAAGGAGATCAAGAAAGTCTTGCAAGCCTTTATCTTCTTGTAGGAGACCAAAACTAGAACATGGTCCTTGAATTAGGATAAGGAAAAAGGAGGAACCATTACCTTTGTACAAAGAGGCTCTCAAGATTTGGATGAAAGAAAAATATTTCCTCCTCCAAATGACCCAAATTTAATCACTTGACCTCCACCATCTTCACTTGTCTCAAACTCCTTCTCCTACAAAACCCATATTCAAACCATTCAACCGATAAAAATATCATGCATGATGTTTTCCGCAGCCTCTTCTTCATATGATACCCAATTTTCCTCACTTCATTGCACGAGTTCATATTCTAATAAACCCTATTGTTGGTAATTAGTTGTTCATCAATTTCACTTACAATAAATAAATTATTACTAAGAGTTTGATACGCACATATATCGAATAAAACTGAAATTATTGATCATCGTATATAATTCAATTAAAATATTGAATGAAAGTCTCTTCCGTTTTTTTGTCACACTAGAATAGAAGGATATTGGACGATCGGATTGTATTTGACTTTTTTTTTAAGTTGTCTCAAATTATTGTAGTAAATTATTTTATTAAATTATTAATTGCCTTAGATTGGGCTTCAAAGCCTACTTCAATTAAAAAAAAAAAGAGAAAACATATTGGGCCATATGATTTTTGCGTGCACGCGAATTCATTGCTGGCATGAGTTTTCACTTTCATGGTTGGAGTGTTATGTGCCCACAGTGAGAGAGGGAAAGAGATTTTAGTGCCCGATTTGATAAAGCACTGTGAGAGGGTGTTGGTGTTTAAAAAGACCATAAATTGATATTCTGTGTTTAGTAAATAAAAGTAGATGTGCTTTTGTTATTGACTTTTAAAATTAATGGAGTACTTTTAAAAAATTTTGTGAGTAATTTTTTAGAATTAACTTATACGTTCTAAATGTTAAAATATCAATATATTTTTAGATAGTCATTATTACTTTATTTGATATTCATGTTTATTATGGTAATATTAGATATAAATAATACATTTAAAGTATATTTAGCAAATCTTACTTCTATACCTTCTGCTATTAAGAGCACTATTTATTTTTTTGGGCCAAATTATGGCTTTTTGAGAGCAAATTTTGGAGAGTTAAAAAATTCAATGGTTCTCAAAAAGTTACGGCATTATCAAATCAAGCTTAAGTGTATGTCTTTGGTGAGCATTAAAAATTTGCAAAAAGAATATTTAGTTAGGCGGAGAAAAAAAAATTAATAGAGTGATTATTTTTTTTTTACTTACAAAAATATTGTTTTGTGATATTGTGTTTAATGGTGTTTTGGGTTTGATAAAATTTTTAGAGTGGTAATTGTATTTTTTTTATTTTTCTTCTATAAAGTCGGTTTAAATCAATTTGATTCTACTCTTGTATAAACATGTATTATATGCCTAAACTATATAAATATTATGTATATATACATGCAAGTACATATATACAATGTATATAAAATATGATGAGTATGCATTTTAGTGTATTATAATGATGAGAAAAAAATATACAAGACGAAATTACTTTTTTCTCCACTTATTTTTTTTCCTCTAAATTACACGAAAAATCTTAACATTAGTACATACTACAAACGAATATGCACATCTATTTATAAATTTGATTTTGAACATAGATTGATTCTCTAATGTCTAAGATAAAAATAAGAGCCAACTCATAGATTGATTCCCTTCAAATCGACTCCCTTTACAAAAAAAAATTAATTTATTTTATAAATAATTTTTAAATTGATTCATTTGATAAATGAGCTATTTTGATATTTTATTTTTGGAATTTTTCCCATTTTCTCTTTGTTCCAATGCTTTATTTGTGTGGTTAGCGGAATTTTATTCCCAAAGGATGAATGTGAAATAGATGGTAAAGCCTTGTGAAATGAAGAATAGTAACGGTATTGTGTAAATTTAAGACTTGATTATACAAATAGGCGTGTACTCACATACACACACACATACACACACACATACACACACATATATATAAAAGATAGAATCTACCAATTCCTATATAAAATTAAAAGAAAATATGCTATCTGACATCAGGAATCAGGAAATATGCTAGTTAGTGGCACTAATTTAGAGCACTGTAATAAAATAAAATCCTAACAGATATTGTACAACAAATAAATCAAAACATAACAGGAAATAAATTAAGTTATTTCCTCTGGAAAGCCTGGCATGATCTTGTTTGACGCTTTCTCTAATAGAACATGAAAACTATCTTAGGTGGGGATAAACAGAACAGTCCTTGAAGATCAAATGATTGTGAAATCTTGTCAAACGAAGATGACATATCAAATAATGTGCTTGGTTCGAGAGAAACAGGTGGAAATTCAAAATAACAGTGTATTTAGACACGATATTAAGCATCAAGAATAATTATGACAACATAAGCATATTGCATAAAGAAAAATCTGTGCAGTAAATCGCAGCTCCTAATTAGTTCTTGTTTTCTTGTATAACAATTATGTATATATACATTAAATCTAGATTATATGGTCAAGATGAACGAGAAATTTTTAGATCTATCTAGATCGTTAAGCTATAACTCATTACTAGCTTACTCTTTTATCTAAAATGTCATTTTATCATTGACGGTAAGCAGCTATAAAATTTCTCGAGATGAATTGCAGCTTAACCATTAGGCTTTGCAAAAACACCAATGAATGCTGGTAAATAGTTACAAACTAATCTTAACTACTTACAAACACAGCAGTAGCAATTTACAATTGTATCAAATAATAAAAACATCAAAGTATTCAGGGACGGATTTGAGGGGAGGTCTATAAGGATTGTGGAATTTCCAATATATATATTAATGCATAATCACAATAGAAATATTTGATAACCTAGTTGCTTATTTTGCTTCCTAACCCTGCATCCCTTGGGTTTTACTTCCACTCAATGCACATTTTGGTTTTAATTACTTAACTTTTTTAAAATACAATACAAAGGAATCACTGAATTTAAACTTGAATTTTGTGTAGTTCTAATAATATAATAAAAAGGAACCACTGAATTTAAATTTGAGTTTTATATAGTTCAAACGATATAGTAAAAAGATGGCATCAAATAATCAAATCAACACATTTAAATATAGTTTTAACTAAGGTTGTCAAACTCGAGAGTTTAAGTAAACTCGTGAAGGCTCAGTAAACTCGAATCGTAAACTCGTAAGAGTTTACATATGCAAAAAAAAATGTTATAAGCAATATAATTAGGAACTAAACATGATTAAATTTTGTATTCGTAATTGACATTGAATAATGTTAACTTTAAAATAAAATAAATGAAAAAAATCATAAAACATACCTTAATGCATGACAATTAGTTATGTCTCTGTACATGTATTAATTTATAGTTTGATAAAACATAGCTCAATTATGATAAATATATAAAATCGACTTAGTAAACTCAATCGATATTGTCTAATACACACAAAGTCAACTAAGTATCTAAAAAAGTTACCAAGTTTATATATCTTGAGGTAAACTCGTAAATTTGTAGGTAGATTTTAACTCGTAAACTCGCTACTAAAATCGAGAGTTTACTTAAACTCGTACGAGTTTACTAAAAAAAGAGTTTACATGAGTGTTAACTCATTTTGTGTGGTGAAATAGTAAACTCGTAAGAGTTTACGAATTAACTTGAGAGTTAATAACCATGGATCTAACTATCTCATTTGCTATGAACTTACGATTTGAATCACTCCTTTTTTTTATAGCATAATTATACTACATTGCATCATATCATTCATTCAACATATCGAACATTCAACAACAACAAATTTATGATAAATTTATATTTATCTTTTCTCAATTAAAATTATTTATATTTCCACAAATTAATATATATATATATATTATAATATTTATTTGATAAAATATTTTATTATTTTTCGGGCCCCTTTGTCTGATTTTTGCCTCCGTCCACTGTGTTGGACTTAGGTTTTATTATTATTGAGATTAATCTCAATGCACTAACACGCACTGCCATCCATGTGGGGTCCAGCCGTGCAAATGGCCATATGGTCATGGTGTCAAAATCCAAGAAACAAGGAATTGAATTGCCATGGTGAAGTAGTTGTGGCAAAAGCAAAATTTGTCAAAAGTCTAATGAGCATAGGCCGATTAATCAAATTAATGCATTCAATTAGTAAACTTAATACAACAAGTGGTATCAAAGCTCATTGAGCTCAGGGTTATATTATGTAAACTTAATGGAAGAAAGTAGAAGTAACGTTATCAAGTTTACAGTTACAAATTACTCCATTTGGAAGCCAAAAATAGAGGATCTACTTTACTACAAGGATTTGTATGATCCTGTAGAAAAGGGAGATGCTTAGCCATGCGACGTCAAAACACCTGAAGATTGGATAAAGATGCATCGGAAGGCCATTGCGTTAATTAGGCAATGGGTAGATAATAGTATGTTTCACCATGTGGCCACATAGACAAGTTCCCAAACTCTGTGGAAGAATTTAGGAAATCTCTACGAGAGAAAAATTGCACAAAATAAAGCTTTCGGAATCAGGAAGCTAGTGAACCTGAAGTACCATGATGGAAGATCGATTGTTGAACACTTGAGTGACTTCCAAGATTTGGTAAATCAATTGACTATCATAAAGCTAGTGCTAGATGATGAGTTACAAGCACTAATACTTTTGAGTTTCTTGCCAAATAGTGAGACTTTGGTGATGTCACTAAGCAACTCTGTCTCTGATGGAAAACTGTCTTTAGTCTAAGTCAAAGACAATATTTTCAATGAAGGAACCAGTGGAAAAGACTTGGGGACAAATAATTCTCAGGCCCTTGTCACATAAAATGGGGGGGAGGGAACTAAGAGCAGAGGGTCAAAGAAATTCAAAGACTAATTGCAATCCAAGTCTAGAAGGAAGTTGAAGTGCTATCACTGCCATGAAGAAGACACTTCAAAAGGGATTGTAAAGCTTGGAAGAACAGAGGTAAGAAGAATCAAAAGAGTCAGAATGAGGTTGATGATGAAAACACCACAACCCCTGTGACAGATGGTGAAGTGGTGTTGCTTTCTTTTGGAGAAGAAGAATGTCCTGTTGCATATTCAAGTGCAGAATGGGTCGTTGACTCAACAACATCGTACCATGTCACTCCTAACAAGGAATTTTTTTTACTATGTATAAAGTGATAGATTTTGGCAAAGTAAGGATAGGTAACAACAGTAATGCAAACATTGTGGGAGTTGGAGATGTGTGCATTTAGACCAACATTGGGTGCACACTAACATTGAAGGATATGCGACATGTGCCAGATTTATATCTGCATCTAATCTCTGTACATGCTTTGGATTTAGTTGGATACCATAGTGACTTTAGTGGTGGAAAATGGAAGCTTTCCAAAGGCTCAATGGTCATTTTGTGAAAAAGGATTGTAGATTTTGGTTAGGAAATCCCTTATTCCTTACGCCAAAGGTACAAAGTTAAATCCTAGTGATCACTATTTATTTGACAAGCATCATAGGGTTTCTTTCAACAAAACTTTGAAGCTGAAAGAGAATATTTTGGATATAGTTTACTCTGATGAATGTGGACCGATGGAGGTGGAAACTCTGGGTGGTAACAGATATTTTGTGACTTTTGTCGATGATGCTTTGCGAAAATTATGGGTGTACTTCCTAAAGAGGAAGAACCAGGTGTTTCAATAATTCAAGAGGTTTCATACCACAATGGAGAGAGAAAATAGGAAACCTTTGAAGTGTCTTCGCAGTGACAATGGGGATGAGTGCACTTCCCATGAATTCAAGAATTATTGCTTTGAACATGGCATCAGGCATGAGAAGGTTGTTCATGGCACCCCACTACATAATGGTGTGGCCGAAAGAATCAACAGAACCATTATGGAGAAAGTTTGATGTATGCTAAGAATGGCTAAGCTACCTAATCTATTTGGGGGTGAAGCTGTTCAAACCGCGTGCGACCTGACCAATTGATCTCCGTCTGTTCCTTTGGTCTTTGACATCCTTGAAAGAGTATGATCTGGACACGATGTTAGTTACTCTCACCTAAAGGTATTTGGATGCAAAGCCTTTACTCACATTAGTAATGGGCAAAGACAAAAGCTTGATGAAAAGTCATTCCTTTCATATTTATGGGCTATGGAGATGAGGAATTTGGCTACGGGCTATGGGATTCAGAAAAGAAGAAGATTATCACAAATTGAGACGTAGTGTTCCATGAGCATGAAACTATGTTCGATTATGTGGTTCCCGAAAAAAATCGATGAACCTGGTAATAAGGATGATTTTATGCCAGTCTCTCCTCCAAGAGAAAATGCCATAGATGGGGGAGAGTTAGAAGAACATGGAGTTGATGGTGAGCCAACTATATATGATGATGGACATAGAGGAGGTGTTGAGTAGGAGGAGCAAGCACCTATATCACCATTCAGAATATCTAATAGAGAGCGCCATCCATCCAGCAAGTACCCTAGTTCAAAGTACATCCTTCTCACTGATGAGAGGGAGCCAGAATGTTTTGATGAAGTTCAAACTCATAAGGATAAAGTTCAATAGGTCAAAGCCATGCAAGAAGATATGGATTCTCTGCAGAAGAACAATACTTATAAGCTTGTGAAACTTCCAAAAGGCAAGAAAGCCTTGAAGAATAAGTGGGTGTTCGAGCTAAAGAAAGATGGCAACAAGTTAGTGAAGTATAAGGATCGCTTGGCCGTGAAAGTCTTCGTATAACAGCCTGTGACAAAGGGTCGTCGCAAGAGCCCAAAGAGTTCTCGAAGACGCGTTATAGCGCATCTAGCGCACTCTAGTGTGTCCTCAACAACGAGGCGCTGCAACTCCCTTGGCGCTCTCCAACGCATCGCTGCTAATCAACAACCTTAATACGTTCCCCCTGGGTCAGATAAGGGCTTGACCCGCCCTTTTGACCACCTCTCCGCCTATAGAGCTCCCCTCTCCCCCTATGAAAATGACCATATGGTCATGGAGTCAAAATCCAAGAAACAAGGAATTGAATTGCCATGGTGAAGTAGTTGTGGCAGAAACAAAATTTGCCAAATCCTAATAAGCATAGGCCAGTCGATCAAATTAATGCATTCAATAAGTTGGTTTCTTGGTGAATTCTCAATGTATTTCACCTCTATAAATAAAGGTCATTTTGCTCGTAGAAAGGATCACGGGAAGCAAGTGATAGAGTTGCTAAGTGAGAGAAAAAATAAGCCTCTGAAAGTAGAAGAAAAATAAAGAGGGTGAGTAAATTCTGAAGAGTGAGGTGTGGGTATACATAGGGAATATTTTTGGGTATTATCTCTATTGCTCCTTGATACTATAATTACCAGAAAATTATACTATTGTAATATGAGGGGTCTCACTGAAAAACACTATATTTACCTCTTGGATTTAAAAGTGTGGAAATGATACATTGTAATTATCTTGAATATAATGAAATATTCTTCAGAGATTGTCCCGAGGTTTTTCCTTCGGTATTTGGGGGTTTCCATGTTAAAATTCGGTGTCCTCTTTCTTCTTTTTCTGGTTGTTTTCCTCGATTTATTTCTGTTGCACTATCTGTACTGGTAGATTTATCTCTATTGAATTTATTTGGTGTTCATTGTCACACCGCTACATCACTTAAATTTACACAGTGAATCGATCCTTGAGTCCAATCCAATCATATTTACATACATTGTCATCCAATCATATGGTACTATATAGGAGACTTTTGAGACAGTGTGTGAGAGACTCAACCACTTTTGGTTTTGCTTACATGTTAACACGTATTTAAATGATCTGCTTTATGATAAACTTAGGTTAAGAACTTTACAGAATAAAAGAGTAGCTCGGAAGAGCAATATGCAATGCATTATATGCATGATAATGCATCTGCCATAGCAATGACAGAAGGAGGTGTTGACTGTTAGGGGCTCTAATGTGACAAAGAAAAAATTTATTATCTAAAGACTACAACAACTCTAACTTTACTAGTTAAATTAAGATTTTCAAAATGCATAATTAGGAATTGAGAATGTAGTAGAACAAAAGAGTTCAGCGTATAATCAATCATCATTTTAGGATTCTTCAATGTTTAGCCTAAAGTAACCCTGACATAGTAACATTTATTGCTTTCAAGTTTCAACATCTTTTATAATACTGAAAATGAGACAGAACAGGATTTTACACTCAAACCATGTCCCTTAGTGCCTTGCCAATTTTTGAAGACTGTTAACCCTTCGAATTGATCAGCTAAATCAACTTTTAATGCAAGGAAATAGTGGTACTCATAGAGCAATTTGAACCGAGGGATGATACATACTAAAAGATTGGCTAAAATCATAGAATGTCCAAAATTTCAAATGGTTAAAGCTATGAAAGTTTGAGCCTAACACTTAAAAAGGCAATACTTACAAAGTTACACTAATCTGTTACATTCTGTTTTACTTTAATTTGCTGCTCCTCTACCTTTTGACTAATAATAAGACTGTAAGTGGAATAAAAAGAAAAATTAATCACACAAGTCTTTATCTTTTCATACTCAGCACACTAAGGAAACAAAAAAATTCCATCCCCAAAGAATCTAATAAAGCATATTTACAATTGCATTAAATATAAGACCCTTTGACCATGGACACAACACAATACATATATGGATTGCATGTAATACATAGAAGATAGTGGGAAGAAATATTTAAGAGATAAAGTTGGTCATTGGTACTGTTGTTGGAGATATGAACTAGGTTCCTATTGTGGATCAGCATAGCACTTGCTGGCAGAATTATTTATATAAAAAGAAAAAAAAATTAAGTATGAGTGTAAAATGGATTCATCTTCCATTTTTGGAGCAGAGAGCGCCACTATTCTCTAGTTGATTGCATAAGGAGCAAATTTCTTTGTGTTCGTAAAGGATTTTAAGGTGTGTATGTAATTGCACCAATGTAAAGGTGTTCCAACTTTTTATGATCATAAAGGAGATGACAAATTGAAATGGAAATCATATCAGACACCATCAGCATTTGCATTCTCGAGATTTCATTTTTCTCTAGAAACAGACTGAATTTGAAAGTCCTCTGTATCACAAGACTCAAGTGATGTCAGTCCATCGTGAGAATAAAACTCTTTTTGTGACTTTTTTTTAAATTGAAATTATTAATATCCAAAAATAGTGAGAATTTACTTAATTTGTCTCAAGTCGAATTAGCTTCATTGTAAAAGTAAAACTTAAATAAGTTTAAGTGTACTTTTTTTTTTCAAAAGTTCAAATATATTAAAAACACTTGTTAAAAAGATGTAAAATAAAATGTTTTAAAGTTTTAATGCTCTTAATGTATTAAATATTTAATAATAATATTTTTTATTAAACACTTGGTAATTTATATGATGTAGACCCACAAAGAGTTTTAATTTATATTTTTTTTTCTGTGCGTCATTTTTCTTGGTCTGAAAGCCAGTCAGGTAGTGAATAACCACATGATTTGAACCCCCATTAAGTTTCCATATAGGCGTGTAGTGGCCTAGCACTTGTGCATGTTGTTTTGTTTTATCCTCACTTCCTAACCCCTTTCACTGCAAAGGTTTATCAAAACCAAATTGGAAATCTGCGTTTGCACATTGAAGATTTTTTATTGGGTTGCGCCGACTTATCTCTTAATATTAACCTATATAGTTAAGACTGTAGTTGGTGATTGGTGGAGCGAAAAGGTTATATCCATTGACCTAACTTTTGCGGTACCTGAGTGAAGTTAAATCACATCAAATAAAGGATCCTTGATATAAACTCGGTCCACTTTAGTAAGATTTTATATTTTTTTAAGATAAAATGAACATTTTAGTCTATGATTTGTCAATTTGGTTCACTAGTTTCTTTTAATCAATTTAATTTATTACATTTTAAATTGATATTAATTTAGTACATTATATTTTTTTGTACCAATTTAATTTATTGTGTTTCAATTGCTATCAATTTAGTTAATCTATATAAAAACTTTTGTTGATTTGACATTGATGTGGTGTTGAGGTAGATTTTGCCACATCAGCAAAAATTGGTTAATTTTTTCATGAACAAATCAAGTTGATAGTAATTTAAAACATAATGGAATAAACTAATACAAAGAAAAGGTAAAACCAAATTAATAAATCAAATAAACTTAGTAGAGTAAAAGTGTCATTTCCCCTAATTTTTACTTACATATTCTTAATTAGACTCACTTGCTTTAAATTGGTTCTCCTTATATTTTCACCTAAGATTATTGATAAGCTCTGCAAGATTTTACGTTTTTTAATCCAAGACACATTTATCTCAATTTTGTGTAGAATTTGTAACAACTCAAAAATTGTCACCAGCATGTAATGAACTAGTTCCCTTACGAAAGCCTCTCATAAATATTTTTCACAAAAACATGCATTTTAAACTTTAAACAAAAAACAACTAAAATATATTTTTTGAATAAACATAAATAAACTCTTTATATTGAACATAAATATAGATGATAAAATACGCGACTAGTGCAAAGATCCTACCTATGTAGAATTGGAGCACTCTAGCCACTGACACGAATATAAAATAAAATAAACAATTTAACATGATCTTATAGATAGCTTCACCTCAAAGTGATTGCTGATTCAAGAATCCTGACATGGTTACAACTAACCTTGTCCTCTGTGAACTACTTCTACGTCTTAACCTATAACTAGAAGGGGAGTTGAGGGGTGAAAACTGTAGGGAGAGCCTCAGGGACTGAGCGATCACCCACGGGACATTTTGTAACATGGACATGCATATGCAATACGTATAATAGTTATCATGCAAAAACATTATATCATAATACTTAATAATAAAATTTTCATGGAAACATTAAAACGAACAACGTTTTTGGGAGGTATCTAAATAGACGGATCCCAAGCAATACAATTTGGCTTTAAATGTTGATGTTTAGGTCTCACGGTCTTGTCTTATTTTACATCATAAATGACACCAAACTTCACAGGCTGCCTATGTCTCGGCTTCACGGTCTTGCCCTAATTATTGTATATGTCTGAAACCTATTCTACATGATGATCATACAATGTATATTAGGGTCAACGTAGGTTGTCGCTAACTTACAGTTCTATCCTAGATCCAACTCCTATGAAAAACAAGTCAAATAACAAGAACATGATAACTGAAAAACTAAGATAACTGAAATAATTGTTATGATCATATCATTTGAAATCCATGAACATGCACATGCAACATGATGATTTTTATCAATAAAACAACCATCTCATGGTTTTTCTAAAAGGGTTTTCATGATTTTTTGAATCCTTTTGTAAATTATTGTGTAAATAAAGATCAATATAATTTTTGTATTTTAAAAGTTCTAGTCCCACATTGGTTAGATCACAAACCTTTTAAGTGTTTATAGACATTTAGTAGTTGTTGTATTGGTAAAAAGAGTTGAGAAGGGAGTTGGGCTCGCGCGCATGAGTCCATGCCATTTGGGCACTTCGAAGTGCAAATTGATAGATCCCCCTGCGCACGATAAAAAGCATCCCGGTTTTTTTGCAAAATTATTTTTTGGACTGTTGCAGCTTACCTAAGAAACCACATGTACACCGTCCATCTTTAAATTCTACCTTCCACCTCTGTCCAAGCATATGCTAACATAACATATAAATAAATTATCTGTTATTAAATATAAATTTTTATATATTTATAAATTACAAAAAAAAATAATTAAAATTATTTATTAATATAATTATAATAAATTGTTAAAATAAATAATAAAATTTTAATCAAAAATTTATTTTTTAAAATTATTTCATTATTATCATCGGATATATCTGACGGTAACCAAATAAACAAATACAATACTAATATACTTGTCGTCGGTGTTGACCGACGGTGGTAGATGAATAAAATATTATTATTATTACTGTCGTTATAAACTGACGGTAAACCGGTTCAAATGAACTCAAATGTGAACCGGTTTGCGTCGGTTTATACCGCCAGTAATTATCGTCAGCCGTCGTTTTCCGACGGTAAAATGATTACCATCGACCACTTTAACGTGTGACCGCGTCCGACGGTAGTGCCAACGATAATGTTGACGGTAATGAGCTGTTTTCTTGTAGTGTGAATAAAAGGGCACAAGTAAAAAATATTTGATAAAAGCGAGTCTTCATGAGAGAAATCGAGAAAATTGTCATTCCAATGAATCACTTTCAAATTAATTCTCAAGCAACTCATTTTCCAAGCGAACAAAATCCCTTCTTTGGCTGCCATAATTTCACCTCACACAACTTCAAGTGATCCCAAACTATGAACTCCTTTACCAACAACAAATTGGTAAAGAATCCCTGATAATATCAGTACCAAAGATTGTTGACGAAGTAACAACCTAATCGACCTTGGTGTTATCTGATGAAGCTATCATGGAACTCTTGATACCTAGACATTATCAATTTCCCAAGCATATGCGGGCGGAGGCACGTAATTGGGTTATCGCGTAGTTCTTCTTACATCTACCGCTAGCAAACACATTTGGTTTGTTGCCATACTGTGTACCACACTGGTTGTTATTTAGATGGATATGGAAGAAGAAGATTGAATCTTTATAGGTGTTAATTGCCCACACTAGTTGCTCATGTGTTTCCAGCAATCCACTTCTACGATTAATCCAAGCACTCTAGAGGTTTTAAAGAGCAAATCCAAAAACTACCTTTTGAACTTTTCTAAAGAAGAGAATAATTTTTTGTGTGTTATTTGGGAAAAAAAGATGATCAATAAATAGGATTCAGTGAACAAATATGACCATCGGAACACACCTCTTGAAGGTTGAACAACTTCCTGATTGTTAACACAACCCTTGGCAATTTGTTTTGAATATGAAATATTAAATATTTAATTTTGCAAACTATTTTGCCAACAATCCCCCGCTTAGTTTTCAAAACTAAGTACGTTCTCTGCTTATAAATTCATGCGCAGGGGGTAAGTATCTATTTCGATTTGAAACTTCTCATAGTGTAGTATTTCAAAGTTAAAACAGATTAATGGTATACTTAAGGTACTTTGAACCATAATCTTAGTGTTAAAACTGGAAATACTACACATTAATTTAAATGCTTCAGAAAAACTCACCAAAGATATTATAAGCTTATATGGCCATGTGCATATCCTAGTTTTCATGACCGCTTCAAAGGTAAATCCTTGAAACCTTTGTTAGAAATTAAAGCGGACCCACTTTCAGTGTTCACTTAGGTGAAGTTCCCTTAAATCTTATTTACATGGATTTCTTGAACTTCATTAAGAGTTTGATACTCACCCTCTTTTGTCCTTTAATTTTGTACTAGACTTGGAATAAAAATTTTACTCTAGTGCCCACAACCACTTATCAATAACTTGTTTTTACCCATTGAACCTTTTAACTAGATTGTACTCTAGAAAAAGGTTGGGTTTTCGTTACTAGTGACATTAGTATAAAGATTTCAAACTCATTTCTCTTGATGACTTCCTCACCAATTCCTTTGTTAGCCCTTTTGTGAAAGAATCCACTAAATTTTCACTACTTTTGACATGTTGTATAGTGATTATACCCTCACTAATTAATTGTTCGACATAATCATGTCTTAAGCTAATATGCTAGACTTTCCGTTATATATTTTATTTAATGCCCTAAACATAGTAGCTTGACTGTCACAATTTATAGATATGGCTGGCATTGGTTGTGGGCACAACACTATTTCTAGTAATAAATTCCTTAGTCACTCTGCTTCTTTTCTTGCTACGGCTAAAGCAATGAACTCAGCCTCCATGGTGGAATGAGTAATGCACATCTGTTTATTGGAAGCCCATGAAATGGCACCCACTCCAACAATGAATATCCAATCAGACGTTGACTTATTGTTACTTGCACTAGTTATCCAACTAGCATCAGTATATCCTTCCAATACGGTAGGGAAATTGTTATAACACAATCCCAAATGTATTGTCATTTTAAGATATCCTAGAATCCTTTGGATTCCCCTACAATGCTTAGTACCACCGTTACTAGTACATCTTAAAAATTTACAAACTACAAATGATATATCATGTCTTGTATAATGCATTGCATACATAAGGCTACCAATAGCACTGGCATATTCAATTTGTGCAACAACTCTACCTGTTTTAGATTCTAACTTGTGTGAACAATGATGGGAGTATTTACTTCTTTTATGTTCAAGTGTTTAAACTTATTTATTATCTTTTCAATATAATGAGAATGATTCAATGCATAACTCCCACTATGTTTGGTAATGTTAATACCTAAGACAGAATCCACCTCTATAAGATCTTTCATCTTAAAATTCAAGGATAAATATTTCTTAGTTTCTTTTACACTAATCATATTTGTCCCAATAATTAATATTTCATTCACACACAAACAAATAATAACACAAAAATCAATTGTATTCTTAGAATATGTGCATCTATCAACACTATTGTGCTTAAAACCATGAGAAAAAATAACAAAATCAAATTTTTTATGTCATTGCTTTGGTGCTTATTTTAAACCATATAAATACTTTATTAACTTCCAAACTTTATGTTCATTTCCATGCAATGAAAACCCTTTCGGTTGCTCTATATATACTTCTTCATCTAATTCACCATTTAAAAATGTAGATTTAATATCCATTTGGTGAACATATAAATTATAAATAACTCTAAAGCAAGAAGAACTCAATGAATGTTATTCTGGCAATTGGTACATAGGTATCAAATAATCATTACATTCCTTTTGTCTAAAACCTTTTGCCACTAGTCTAGCCTTAAAGGTTTGAATGAATTCATCCATATTATATTTTCTTCTAAATACCCATTTATAACCTATAGATTTTGAACCTGGAGGTAAATATAGAAGAACCCATGTACCATTAGAAGTTATAGAATCCATTTCATCATTAATTGAATCCCTCCAAAAACTAGCATCTCTAGATGACATTTTATCTCTCTAAGTTTTGGGATCTTCTTCAATGTTTAACAACATTAGTATTGCTTCTAAGATAGAACTCTATTACCTTCAAGTAGAAAAGTAATAGAGGGGGAAGAAATAAAGTCAGGATCCAAATGTTTTTCTTTTCTAGCTCGTTGGCTTCTCCTAGATTCACTTGGGGATTTTACATTTTTCTTTTCACTGCTAGATGACAAAATTGGCATCCTCGGTGGGATTGTAGGTTCTGAATGAATGGAATCATTAATAAATTTATTTTAAAAAAATACAAAAATACTACATGTACACCCAATTTTATACAACCATACATACACCATTAATAATGCGCAAACTTTATTCTCATGAGTGCACAAACATTACAAACTTATAGATGATATTCTCAATTATACTTAATCAAGTGCACAAATATTACTGACATTAAAACACAAACTATATATATATAGTGTATGTATAGTGTATATTTTTTAGTGTACGTGTAGCAGGACTAAAAAAATAATACCCGATGATTCCACTATCACATTTTACTCCAAATCCAATAATCTATATGCTTTAGAATTCTCAGCATAACCTACAAAAGTACTTTTTAAAGCCTTTGGTCCCAACTTATGTCTTTTAGTACCTAGTACCTTATAGAAAGATAAACAACCCCAAACTTTAAGATACTTAAGATTTGATTTTCTATCTTTCCATAACTCATATTGTATGACTTTTATCTTTTTAGAAGGTATATATCACAAGCAGTTAACAAGGCTTCACCCCCTAAATTTATAGGTAATATAGAACTTATAATCATATCTACTAACATTCCATTATTTTCTTTCAGCCAAATCATTTTGTTGCGGTGTGTAAGGTGCACTACACTAATGTACAATACTATCATTTTCACAAAATAATGTACATTCAAAAAAATAAAATTCCCCACCTCTATCACTCCTCAAAATGTGTATTTTCTTTCCCATTTGATTTTCAACTATGGATTTATAACATTTAAAATTATCAAAAGCTTGACCATTAGTTTTCATCACATAAACATGAGTGAACCTAAAAAGCTCATCAATAAAAGTAATAAAATATCTCTTTCCTCCGCTAGTTAGTGTTCCATTCAATTCAAAAATATCAAAATGCACAAGTTCTAATAATTTTGATAATCTTTCTACATAATGAAAAAAAGAATTAAAAATGTTCAACAATATAAGCAGAAACATCATCATCATCATTTATACTTAATTTAAACATTCCATCACAAGAGTCATTGCCTACAAATACTTTATTTGTTGATATTTCAACTTTACTAGACTTCTATACAATTTTTAATCCTTTCTAACACAAAAGATTTGCAAATATTAAATTCTTTTTACTCACTACTAGAAAAAATCATATACCAGAGGATTTAACAGTGCATTTTGTTAAAATATCGATGAAAATGTTTTCGGTAGATTTTGTGTCAGAAAATATTTGACAGCATTGAAGTCGTCGGTAACTAATTATCATTGGATTTTGTATTCGTCGGTATCTCGTCAGAAGAACGATGTCTTTGCAAATGGTTACCAACAGATATATCTGTCGATAAATAGTTGTAATATAATAATATTATTTATGTTACCGATAGATATATTTGCCAAAAATTTATCAATTTTTTTAAAAAAATCATAATTGTAAATAACATAATTAATATTAAAAATCAATATTCATTACATTTAAACAATATCAAAATAATAATAATAAAAAGCAAATCAAAAGTGGCCGCCGCTATGGCGAGGTGGGCTAGGGCTATGGGTGTATCCAAGGCTCATCGAATCTTCACCATCATGCAGGTTGTGCCAAGGGCAGGGGTGTCAAGAATATGCTTGTCATCATCATTGTCCTCTAACTTGTCAGACAAGGAGAAGTTGGGCAGCTATGCCGATCTGCTTGCTTATAGATGTGACCACATGCGAGAGAGACTGAAAGCTTTTTTTTTTCTCCATATTCAATTTTTTCTTCTTCATTTGTGTTTTTATCTCTAGCCGAAGGCGAGTCACCTCACGTTGCAGCTGCATATCCTAGGCGTGGAGTTCAATATTGAGGGCCATGAACGATGCGAAGAATGTCATATTTAGTGGGCAAGGCAGCAGACCCAAAACCGATGCCAACAGTCGATCTCTTCCCCCCTCTCATGGTCACCTTTAGGAGAATTGCATGCCATATGTGTGATTTCTGTTCATATTGCCAGTGATCTCTATCCATAACGTGTCCTTATCAACTTTTGGGACTTCGTCAGCTCCACCTTCATCCTCACCAAGACTATGAGTCTGCTGCGATCTCGCCTCATCCAACCTTTGTTTCTACGTTGTCTATAAGTAAAATAACAAAAATTCACATAGTTAGTGACACAATTTAATTTACAATATATATATATATATATATATATAATTAAGTAATTAATTATTAAGTAAATTAATACTTATCGTCGTGTTCTCAGACTACAAATCAACCCAGACAGTCTTCTCACCCCTCTCATCATTTTTTAGGTGAGTATTAATAGACCTCTCAGAGAGAGGTCTGCCCAAGTCTCTGGTCTACATTTTGTTAAATATATATTATATTAGTAAACTCAAATTAACTTGAATAAATTAAACTAAATAATTAAATTAATAATTTTAAAATGTTATCATTCTCTGCCTCGTGGAGTGTAGAGTAGCAGACACACCAGTGCGCATCACCC
>QANU01006283.1:369355-385283 GCA_003254905.1 Nissolia schottii
TATATATATATATATATATATATATATATTGAATTGACGCCGGTCTAATTTTATCATTAATTGGGTTGAGTTTGGGAGTAAAAGAAATTGGGTCTTAACCCATATTCTTGTTACTCCCTTACCATTTTCTACATAGATAAACCCATTATTTAATATACGTGTATAGGTTGGTAGATTTATGTTGATTATTGACTAGGTCCCTTGTTATATCTACTTTACAAACACAACTATTTAAAAATTGTGTGACATTGCTTTCATAATATCTTACTAGTAGAAAAAAGAAAAAATTAAAAAGTTAGGTGAATGATTAATGAACACGTTTGAAAGGAATGGAGGTAGAGTTGGGAACATAATTTGGAACATGTAAGAGGAATGTGTCATCCAAAGCCAAGATAGGCCTAGGCTTACATAGGCGTGGGGCTTCCAAGTGCCAACTAATACATGACACACACTCTCCTCGTGCCACCCTTGTGCCTTTTCGTCGCCTACACTTTTCTTCATTTCCTTTTCAAGACTTCTAGTTCAAATTGATTATGACTTCCCTGTTTATATTGTAATTGTAATTTCCACCCCTAGAAAGTTCAACAAATATTCATATATGTTTTGTTCCTTTTTTAAAATTCCTAGTCCACAAAACATGATTCTATCCCTGTTATTATGATTCTGAATATTATGCATTTCTTTAGGTAAAGTTTGGTATTTGTTTTTGAACAAAAACATGGAGATGATAAGATAGATACGTTATGCTTTTCACATTTTTTTAAAAGTATATAAATTAATTTAAAAATTATTTTTAAAACATATTTTTTACATTTCTAATTGTTCTAAAACTACATAAATTTGTTTAAAAAATATCTTGAGATAACAAAAATTTTAAGTATTTTTGTCTATCTCTTTTTGCGAACATATTTTTGTATTTAATGTCTTTATAATCGATTACATGATAGAAACTAAACGTTACATTATGGATGCTAATTATTATTTGTTGGGAACTCATGATTCCTGTTTTTGCTTCCCTCTCAAAAAAATATTTGCAAGTAAGTTTATTTATTTATTTTTGAACAGGAAAAAAAATTACTAGTTGTTCATGTGAGTGAAGTACGTATTTGAATTTGAGGAAGCACGTAACATCTTTTTGGCTTTTTCATTTATAATCAATTTTGTCGTCTAAGGTTCCAACTTCAATCCTCAAGTTTATTCAACCATGACGGAATCAACACTTGCTGATAATTAGATAACCTCTCTCATTTGTTATCATCATCGTCATTCCCTTTCATCAATACTTCCTATTAAATTCAAATCTTCAAACCTTTGAACGATGACGAAACACAGTTCTATAAACAAATGCTGTCCACAATTTTTAAATTTTTCTCATCAATTATATTATTATTGGTTTTGCAGTTGGCCAAATGCAAGTTATTCTTCCTCTTCTACTTTTCTTCGAGATTCCCGAATCTCTTCTTTCCTATCAAGAAGTAAAAAAAATTATGATACATAATTTTTTATTTCCTCTCCTAAAGTCATTTTTTGGTGCTGTATCAATTTGCAAAATGTAATTGATATTGGGAATATAACCCTAATATAAATAATAGTAACTGTATTATTATCTACAGAGAGTATATATACTCTTGTTTATCTATTATTATCGACGGCAGTTAGTTTGTTTTGCGCAAAATATTAATATGTCACTTTTCATCAATTGACGACTTTCCATATTTGTCTCGGAAGAGCCACATTGGCTATGGTGACTATAATGCCTAACTTAAAGCTGTTCATATTATTCAATTTATATATGGGATTAATTAATGAATATAGGAAACTATGTTCAATCTTCTTACTCCTAGCAAATATATTTAATTATCATCTAACAAATTTAAAAATGATATTTGATCATTTTTGGGACAAAATAAAAATAAAAATATATCATATTATTATTTAATGTTATTCTTAAATTTGTTATGAATATAGTTAGACATATTTTTTTAAAAGTATACTTAGACATATTTACTAAAAGGATATAATATTTTTTTATATTAAAAGATTATTTATTTATTTCTGCTCAATAACTTATACTAATTGTAGAGATAATTTTTAATGTGGTATTAAATAATACTTCACATGAGATTGAGTTGGAGCCATTTTATTTAAAAATAAAAAAATAATTGAAGTTGCAAGTATCAACCTCATGCTCTTTAAAAAAAGTAGTAAAAGAATCTTATGAAATGTATTTTAACAGTAAAGAATAGAAACTCCTTGTGTTTACACCATTTGAATATATGCAATTGTGTCTATTACCCTAATCCTTTTTATAATCACACTTTTATACTAACCAGTGATGTGATATGCAATTGAATGATGAAAATCTATCTTAAGCATCTCAGAACCTCTCAAAAAATAATTGACCAAAGAAAAGAAAAAACCTCAGCATATTAGAGAATTATTTAAATACTCATAAAATATATTTAATATATGTTTCATAAATATTTATAATATTTAATTATTAATTTTATGTATAATTTTTAAACTTTAATTTTAATTTAAATTAATTATTATAAATGTTAATAAAACACGCAATAATACATTTTAGAATGCACATTTAATGTGTTCTATAATTATTTAACTATTTTTATACACACACGATCATCCGACGCGGCACACATGAGTATCCACGTGGCAAGGACACAGGCGTATATAAATTGTAAACGTCGTCATGTGTCCCTCACTCACGAGAGCAAGTCACAACTCAACACCTTGCTGGTTTGTCCTATCTGTGTAGCCAAACACCAATTTTCCCCGACCTTCAGCTGAAGAAACCAACGTCTATTTATTTTTATTTTTTACAATTACAATATCTGCACAGAGCAAAATAAAAAGAAAAAACCAAAAAAAGGGGGGAAAAAAGAGAAGAAAGATATAAAGGATTTCTTTCCCTTCTGGCGAAACAAACCCGATTAGATAAGAAATTTCCGGGAAAATTCGAGCTTCCGAGAAAGTGCGAGAAAATTAGAGATAGAGCGATGGCGACGCCGATAACGGGGGTGCAGCACCTGGAGGGTGTGGCGGTGCTTCCGAATCACGTGAGCAAGGTAGATCCTTCGTCTTCGTCTTCCAATGGCGGCGCGTTCAATGGTTCTTCCTCTTCTTCGCAATTGGAATCGCCAATCCTGATATTCTCGTTCTTCCACAAGGCGATTCGGAACGAGCTCGACGCCTTGCACCGATCGGCCATGGCGTTCGCGACCGGAGACGGGGACGGCTCCGGCATCCGGCCGCTCTCCAAACGGTACCGTTTCATCGCATCGATGTACAGGCACCACTCCAATGCCGAAGATGAGGTGACACTTTTCTAGAATTTCTTTTGTTTGTTTGTTCCCTTTTTTGGAGTCCGGTGTTTCCCTTTGTTGAATTGTGTTGGAAAAAATTGGTAAAAATGGAGATTTTGTGTAGAAGAAAAATGGTGCTTTTGTTTTTTCATCACTTGGTTAGTTGGTACTTGACAGGTTTAGCAATTTGCTGTCGGGGGGAAGAACTAGTAAAGTTTCAGTGCGAAGAAATTTTTCAAATATCGAAGTTTTTTAGTGTGATTTTTCCTTAATCACAATGGTGTTTTTTTAGTTTCAAGTGGATTGTATTTTTGTGATTCTCATTGTTTTTGCTTTTGATGGGATGAATTGGATATTTAAACCCTAGTAAAATGATTCCTTTTCCTCATTTCCTGGGATGTTTCCACCCAATGAAGATTTTTGCTTTTTAATTTTTTTAATTTATCTTTCGACTTTGCCAGTGCAGAATGTTAATTACCAGCATTGTGGTGTCCATAAAGCTGTTGTTGCTGCGTGGGATACTTAGGCTATAACTTCTTAGTTTGTGACTTTCCAGGATTATAGATAACAGTATGCTGTTGTTTTGTCACTAAATAGTAAATAGCTACAATTATTCTGGTTGTGTGCTGATTCGTGACTCACTTGAGCTTTTATATAAAAGTAACTTAATCTAGTTAGCATAAAGCTATCTAGTTGATGTGATTCATGATTTCATTCCATTTCTAGTTGACGTGAAGTGATTGGTCTATCTCCTTACACAAAAAAGTTTAGTTTGGCGGTATTTCCGGAAAGAGAAATGCTTGTGTGTTTTATTTTTTTAGCCTAACTTATTCTCCTACCCATCCTATATATTTGTCAAAATCTGAATTCATCTTATGAATTTCAGTTTCAGATTTTGACAAGTGTGTATGGGATGAGTAGGAGAATAAGTTAAGCTAAAAATTAAATAGTTTGGTGGTTTCTGTAATCGTCGGTCTTGCAATGCAACTTTTAAAATAAATTAGGAAAGACGCGAACATTGTCAAATTCAGATTTAAATCATCAGGGCTGTCCTTCGCATTTGTTTTATCTTTCGTAGAATACCCTATAGGTTTCTGGATAGAATCTGACGACAGCTTTTTTATGGTGTTTAGGCTGTGCTATATGCTTTGCATGTTGGTCCTTTGTACTTTCCCGTATCAATTTTCATGGATTTGGCAACTCCTGCTTTTCTTCTATGTTCAAACATTCTGACAGATATCTGCTCTGAAATGTAGGTGATTTTTCCAGCTTTAGATATACGTGTGAAGAATGTAGCACAGACATATTCTCTGGAGCACAAAGGTGAAACAAATCTTTTTGATCATCTATTTAATCTTTTAAATTCTTCAATCCAAGATGATGAAAGTTTCCCAAGGGAGTTAGCATCGAGCACTGGAGCTCTGCACACGTCAGTCAGTCAACACCTGGCTAAGGAAGAGGAGCAGGTATGAATTGATTTAATAGCTCTTAACCTGGTATCCACTTTGACTCTTCCAATGAGTTAAATGCATAGTGTGAGATCATAGAAAGATGGATGTTTCTCTCTCTCTCTCTCTCTCTCCCGACAACTTAAAGCTAAAAGTACCATTCACAACAGTTATTGCTGGTTAGGCGCTTAACTCTATGTGGGATAACTATATAATTTTTATTGTTTTTTAGGTATACTGTCCAATTGGTGCTTTGCTTATTTGATGGACCTAAGATTCTTCTAGTGACTATTTTCCTTAAACCCAACCATGTCAACTTCAACTGGTGATTCAGCAATAGTAATTAATAGTTTAACTTTTATTAGCAATTTAGCATCAGACTACTCAGATATTGTCTTTGATTTTAACAATTGCAGGCCGACATTGATTTTTCTTCTGTAACATTCATCTTCCAGTATATAATTATGAACTTTACCAACTATAACAACTTCTAATCTTTTGAATAGTAAAGAAGAGCAACTTTTCTTATTGGAGAGGTCAGACTGAATCTCAATATCTTGTTTGGTTTGCTGATGTGAGAGTACCATTTAGGAGAAAAACAAAAACATGCACATTATGGAAATCACATGTGCATGCTGATGATAAAATTTAAGAAATTGTGCATGTGGTTGGGGTTACCAACTAGAAAATTCAAACAAGAACTTCGTGTGGCATGTCTCCCTTAAGAGTCCCTTAAGTGAGTATGCGAAATACTGGTATCTATCTACAAAAATGGATATCTGAAAGGATTCATTATGGTGATCGTTGCCTTAATTCTAAAAGGCTAAAAATAACTGTTGGTTTTGGTATGTTTCTGATTGTTTGTTTGTTGGATGATATCAGGTTTTTCCGCTGCTTATTGAGAAGTTCTCCCTTGAGGAACAGGCATCTTTAGTTTGGCAATTTCTTTGCAGCATTCCTGTGAATTTGATGGCAGAATTTCTTCCATGGCTTTCAACATCTATATCACCTGATGAATCTCAGGATTTGAGGAAGTACTTAAGAAAAATAGTGCCAGAGGAAAAACTTCTTCAGAAGGTGTGGTTTTAATGTTGTTTTAGAGCATTGTTCTTTCATTTTCTTTGTTATTACATTATGAGTTCTTGCATAATTTTACATTTGATATGTCATGGTAATGTATCTGATCATATCCTTGCTTATTGAAGGTTATTTTCACCTGGATGGAAGGGAGTAGTAGTGATAACACAGTTGAAAATTGTGTAGATCATTCTCAGGTTCGATGTAGTCCTTGCCCATTAACCCATCAGATTGGGAAGGTAAAATCAAAATGTGCGTGTGAGTCCACAGCAACCGGGAAAAGGAAATATTCTGGATCTATCATAGATGTTTCTGATACCATGGGAACACATCCCATAGATGAAATATTACTATGGCATAATGCAATAAAAAAAGAATTAAATGAGATAGCAGTGGAGACCAGAAAGATACAACTCTCTGGAGATTTTACTAATTTGTCAGCTTTTAATGAAAGGTTGCAATTCATTGCCGAGGTTTGCATATTTCACAGGTATCTCCTATACTTTGTTCTCTGTCATGGGGAAGTATCTCATGTTTCTTCAATTAAAAAAAAAACCATTATTTTGATTTCATGTTGGACATATTTCTTTTGCTGTTTTTCCAACTTAATTTGCTTGTTACTGTTCATTGTTCAGTTTTACCCCATCTTCAATGCCTGTGCTTTCTCATTTTGGAAAATAATTGGTGGACAGCCATAGAAGAAACATCAAGTACAGAAAAATCAATTCGAAGCAAAGAATCTTTTTTTGTACCTGACTTTGTCCAATTTATTTATAAAATGTGTAAATTGTAGGATTACAAATATGACATGAGAGAGATTCTTTTGTTGCATTTCTCTTTCGCCAACTAATATATTAAATGAGAAAGTTGTAGGATTAGTAATACTGAAGGAAAAAAAAAAGTAAAATAGTGCTTCCTAAAGGAACAAATGGGAAATACTAATGGTTGTCGAGCTTTAATGAAATGTGTATATAGTGGCTTACTAGAGGAACTTATCATGATCTTTTTATTTTAATGTCCCATGGTTTATTGATTGACAAAATAGTTTCATAAAAGATTGAAGTGTGCTGCTTCCATAAATATTATCCTGTGTGTTGCATTCTTAATGTAGTGTCACACACCGACATGGAATGTTTAAGAAACAAGCTTTGTTGAAATGCAAATGTAATAGTTTCTTATTAGGTGATCTTCTTGTGATCTTTTGTTTTAATGTCCTACAGTATATAGAGTGGGGAAATGATTTTGAAAAGAAAAAGAAATCTAAAGAAGTGTAGTTCTCTATTTTGTAAAATGCTATCCTCTGTACTTCATTCTTAATGTAGTCTCAGAAGTATACATGGAATGGTTAATTGATTTTTCAATAAATGCAGTATTGCTGAGGACGAGGTTATTTTTCCAGCAGTAGATGGAGAGCTTTCTTTCCTTCAGGAGCATGCTGAAGAAGAAAGCCAATTCAATGACTTCCGACTATTGATTGAATGTATTCAGAGTGAAGGAGCAACATCTAATTCAGAAGCTGAATTTTATTCCAAGTTGTGCTCACATGCTGATCTTATAATGGAAACCATACAGAGTCATTTCCAGAACGAAGAAGTTCAGGTGATTGATAAATTGGTTGGTGGAATTTGAGTGTATTATCAAATGCTCAAGTGAGATGTGAATGTATTTATCAAATGCAATTGGTTGGTGGGATTTCAGTGTCATGCATGCAGCAGTTACATCATAGCTTGTCAAAGGTTGTGAAATATGGGCAATTCTTTTGTTAAATTAATAATTAATACATAGGTAGTTCTGTATTTCTTAATCCATATTTGTATATTTATGGCAAGAGTTTGACAAGAAAGTTGAAACAAGCGATCTTTTAATGTGATCGATTCCCCTCATCTGTAGGTTCTTCCTCTTGCACGGAAGCACTTTAGTTTCAAAAGGCAACGTGAACTTCTGTATCAAAGCTTGTGCATGATGCCTCTGAAATTGATTGAGCGTGTGCTGCCATGGTTGGTTGGATCATTAACTGAAGATGAAGCAAAGAGGTTTCTGAAAAACATGCAATTGGCAGGTTCTATATATATTTTAAATTTTCTTCTCATGAAAAGAAATTACATTACTAAGAAATTTGTTGTGAGTATTCTATATCTGACAAATTGGCAATCTGTTCCAGCTCCTGCAACAGATTCTGCTCTAGTCACACTCTTCAGTGGTTGGGCTTGCAAGGCTCGTAACTATGGTCAGTGTTTGTCTTCAAGTGAATCAGGTTGCTGCCGTGCTCAGAGACTTAATGATATCGAAGAAAATATTGTACAGCCTTCCTGCACTTGTGCTTCTGCGTCAGCTGCTAGAGATTGTTCTGTATTAGCTGATTCAGATGGAACCCAAAGATCAGTCAAGCGAAACATGTTGGAGCTTCACAAGAATGGAGATGTCCCTGAAAATTCAAAAAATGAAAGTATCCAGGAAAAATGTTGTAATGTCCAGTCTTGTTGTGTGCCAGCTTTAGGAGTCAACAGTAACAATTTGGGGTTGAGTTCACTTTCTACAGCCAAGTCCTTGCGCTCCTTGTCTTTCACCTCTTCTGCCCCATCCCTTAATTCTAGCCTTTTCATATGGGAAACAGACAACAGCTCATGTGGTGTAGGCTCTACAGAAAGACCAATTGATACCATATTTAAATTCCATAAAGCTATACGCAAAGACTTGGAGTATTTAGACTTTGAATCTGGAAAGCTAAGTGAAGGCGATGAAACAGTTGTTCGACAATTTTCTGGAAGATTTCGTCTTTTGTGGGGTTTATATAGAGCTCATAGTAATGCTGAAGATGATATAGTATTTCCTGCATTGGAATCCAAAGAGACACTTCATAATGTGAGCCATTCTTACACACTGGACCATAAACAGGAAGAAAAGTTATTTGAAGATATTTCTTGCGTTCTTTCTGAGCTTTCAGCCCTTCACGAGGCCTTGCAGATGACTCATATGTCAGAGGAATTAAATGAAAGTAATTCTGGAACTTGTAATGCAGATGATGATAGTGATAATTTTAGAAAGTACAATGAGCTTGCAACCAAGCTTCAAGGGATGTGCAAATCTGTAAGGGTGACCCTGGATCAGCATATTTTCAGGGAAGAACTTGAGCTATGGCCATTGTTTGGGAAGCATTTCACTGTGGAAGAACAGGAGAAGATAGTGGGCCGGATAATTGGAACTACTGGTGCTGAAGTTCTCCAATCAATGTTACCATGGGTCACGTCTGCACTTACTGAGGATGAACAGAACCAAATGATGGATACATGGAAACAGGCAACTAAGAACACTATGTTCAATGAATGGCTAAATGAATGCTTGAAAGAGAGTCCGGCGTCTATATCACCGACAGAAACATCAGAGCGTATCACTTCTCAGAGAGGTTTCTGATATGCTTTTAGTTTCTTTCATGTGCTGTGGAAATTTCTGGATGCATAATTATAATATTTTATGGTTTTGTTCTAGGTGTTGACCATCAAGAAAGCTTGGCACTGAATGATCAGATGTTCAAGCCCGGTTGGAAAGATATATTCCGCATGAACGAGGGTGAACTTGAGTCAGAGATCCGGAAGGTTTATCGTGACTTAACTCTTGATCCAAGGAGAAAGGCGTATCTTGTGCAGAATCTAATGACAAGGTTGGTTCCAGATTATTATTTCCTTGTTTATATAATTATGACCGAATAAACTTTTTGTTTATTTGATGGTTTAACCTATCATCTTGAAGCTCTTGTTGATTAGTAGTTATGTGTGTATTGTAGTCGCTGGATTGCTGCTCAACAGAAGTTACCTAAAGCTTCATCTGGGGACTCATCTAATAAAGAAATAGAAGGAAGCGCACCATCATTTCGGGACCCAGAGAAGCAAGTATTTGGTTGTGAGCATTATAAGAGAAATTGCAAACTTCGTGCTGCTTGTTGTGGCATGTTATTTACATGCAGATTTTGCCATGACAATGTGAGCGATCATTCAATGGATAGGTAAATTATTTATTGGGTTTCTTAATACTTTATAATGGTATTTGTTTTTGGATATTATAGGCAAAACTGTTGGAAAATAATATTTTAATAATTTGTCTGATCCATGCGGCTGAACCCACCTAATGGGACAAGGGTTGTCTTTTGTATTTCTAATTATGTATTTGATAATTGCAGAAAAGCAACATTGGAAATGATGTGTATGCTCTGTCTGACTATACAACCAGTCGGGCCTGTGTGCATGTCTCCTTCATGTAATGGACTTTCCATGGCAAAGTACTATTGCAATATATGCAAATTTTTTGATGATGAGAGGTACTTTTTGTTCTTGCTTTCTTTTTTGGGGGGTCATGATTTTTGCTTTAGAATTCAAAAGTTTCAGCATATGCCATGAGCCTAGTACCTTGGGCATTGCAGTTAATTGCATTAGGACTAAAATTAACAACTTATCACTTATGGACAATTTACAGGGGTGTATTCACCATTTTAATTGAAAACATTACTTATTAAAGAATGTAAACTTGTGGAGGTTTCAAAGAAAAGATAACATTGAATAAATATTAATAGTTGAAGTAAGTCAGTGCAAGGCAGAATTCATACTCTTTTGAGGTGCAAAATCATATTTTTGCAAAGTGAGGGAGGATGTACAAATATATTTGAATTGAAAAACATGAATTCAGTATTCACAAATCTTGTGATGGCAAGTAGTTTATTAGTTAGAGGTGGATGGAGACTTTGAAAAACTATAGAAGAAACTATTAAAAAATATTTAGAGTTTAATGATTTGAATGCAAACATGGTCGTTGACAGGACACTATGGCGTTTCCAACACTACATAGTTACACAAGGTTTAGTTGTTGTTGATGATGTCCTAGAAATTATAACTAAGCAAGCCTAATTCAACTCCAAAAGTTAGCTCATGAGGGAGGGCAACGTAAGCTACTATGCTATTATAAAGGCTATCTTGACCATATTTTTAAGCAATATGGGACTTAACACACCTCCCTCTTGCTCAAAATTTAACATCCAAAGCGTGAAATTTGCAGGATTGGATGCAGGTTTAAACACATGATAAACTTTGACACCATCTTAGCAATGAGTGAGCATAACTCAACCCCAAAAGTTAGCACAACAGGGCAGGGTTTGCATAAGATATTATAAAAGGCTATCTCAGTTACATTCTTAAGTGATATGAAACTCAACAGTTTGTTTAATGCTATATGATTGTCTTAGTGAGAGAAATAAACTTATTCCCTCTCTTAGCGAGAGAAATAAACTTATTCCCTCTGAGATTTTTGTTACTTTATTAATTTTATTTTTCCTTGTAGCTTTTGGCTGTTAACTTAGCATCATTTATTTCAGGAATGTATATCATTGCCCATTTTGCAATATATGCCGTGTTGGACAAGGGCTTGGTATTGACTATTTTCATTGTATGAAATGCAATTGTTGCCTGGGAATAAAATCAACATCTCACAAGTGCTTGGAGAAAGGTTTAGAAATGAACTGCCCAATATGCTGTGATGACTTATTCACATCAAGTGCAACTGTCAGAGCTCTACCTTGTGGGCATTACATGCATTCAGCTTGCTTTCAGGTATCTCATGCCCATTTTAGGATTAGCCACTCTACAACAAGAACAAAAGAATATGCATTTGAACCATTTGTCTTTTATCTTCAATCTGCTTCTTCAAATGATGTAATCTCAACGAAGGTTTTGAATTCAATCTTGTTGTAAAATGTTAGGCATACACATGCAGTCACTACACGTGTCCAATCTGCAGCAAGTCATTGGGAGATATGGCGGTAAGAGTTTTTCCTTCTTACATATCTACTACCAAGTCTAATTTTGTAAAGGTGTTGTGGTTGTGCCCAATTGTATGGATTTATTGATCCTTGACAACGTTATACATGTATTGGCACTTTCTCTATTTGGTGTTTGAGATTACTAAATAGTGTAGAGTCAATTCCCTCCTTTTGACATTTCATTAGAAGATTTAAGGAAAATTAGTGGTATAGTTAGAATGTTCATGTTAAGTCTAGTTACCACAAATTGTTTTGCATATGATTAACTACAGGGATACCTAAAGAATTTCAAATTTGGCTTTTGATTAGATTTTCTTTTTCCGTTGTTTAAGATGAAATTGTTGAGGGAGTTCCTTTTCCAACCATTTTGTTGGAGGTTTAGTTGTACTCCTGGTAGGGAATTGGGATATAAATGGAGTCAAAAGCCATTGCCCATTAAACTTCTCTGATGTTCAATACTTAACTGTTTCTCTATATTCTCAGGTTTACTTTGGTATGCTTGATGCTTTATTGGCTGCTGAGGAGCTTCCTGAAGATTACAGGGACCGCTCTCAGGTATTATTTCTGTCTCTTGAATAATGTTTGGTCCGTGTTAAATTAGTCTTCCTCTTATTTGCGGTAGATGTTAAGAAATTTTTTAGATGAAGCAGTTAAGAAGGACCTAGATTTGAGTGGTTTGTTTAATGAGGTATTTTACAATAGATCACAATAAGCATCTTTCGTTGTAATCAAATTACTCCTCTTTATTCTGTTTTTATCAGCAAATAATTGTGTCAGTTTATCTCAAAATGAAAAAATAAATGGTGTTTTGTGTTGTGTGTTTTATGCATTCAAAGGTTTCCCGTTTGCCCACCTGTTTCTTTTTTATGCCTAACAATTTGTGACTTGCATGTCTCGGTCTATACATAGTTAAAACTGAGAATAGTTATTTTGTTGAATACCTTTTTCGGCTGCCAATATTACTCTATACATGTTGTCATACTTCTGTCAAGTTTGAACATGTATCTGAGTTCCAGGGCAATAAATTTTGTTATGACCAAAGAAAATATATCACATTTATCTATCTGGTTAAATTATCCATCAATTAAAATAACTTCAAGAGTGAGAAAGGGAGAACCCGCAAAGGCAGCCAGATACACAAAGGAGGACTAGTGATGCGATTGTAGCACAAATTTTCTTCTTCCCGTAACTCTTGGCATAGAAAAATTATGATTTTGATCCTGTTCATGACCAGTGGAAATAGAATGAACTAGCATAAATTGTTCATGCAAATCATATGATGCAATGCATGTGTGTGTGTGTATACATAATGTTTTTTTTCAATCATTATATCAAAGAGATTTCCAACAAAATTAAAGCTTAAATAAAATACAAAAGACACCTAGCAGCATTCGTCATCACATGTCTTCGGTTAATCAATTTTTGCAATGGCAATGCAGGACATACTCTGCAATGACTGTGATCGAAAGGGCACTTCGCGCTTCCACTGGCTATACCACAAATGTGGATTCTGTGGCTCCTACAACACCCGTGTGATCAAGAGTGAGGCAGCAAACTCCAGCTGCTCTTAGTGTGCTTGCTCCTTTTTGAAATTTACAGAGTTTGTAAATACGTTGTATAGGCAAATCCAAATTTTCCCCCAACCAAGATCTTGGTCATGGTATCATTTTCGTTCATAATGCGAGTAACTTCCCCAGAGGCCTCTCACGAGTTGTGTCTTCTCATGATAACCGGATATAGAAGCACCAAACAAGTTCCGTAGTTATGTACAGATAAATTCTCTCTCAAACTTCCTTTTGCAATTTGATAATTTAGCAGCCCTCGTCTATTTTAATTTATTTATTTTTAACCTTTTCTCTTGTTATAAGTTAATTTACATGCGCACCTAGTGTTGCATGACATCCATTGTGGAACAAAAGAGACTAGCTGCGCTATGTTAGCTTCTGTTTGATTCTATACGATCCAATGTATGCACCAATTTCTCTAATATGTTGACCTTAAATGATTTGAAGGAGCTTAGCTTTCATTCATGTCTAATACACTATCATTTTGACTTTAGAGCACACTTGTGTGGGAATTCTGACTGAGGAATGAACATCCTGAAATCCCAATATCTTCAATGACAGAAACTTACGTCTTGGAGATTAATTTGACNCATTAAGCCTCTCCTTTCACATGCATTATGGAGCCATTGGGGGGGGGGGGGGGGGGGGGGAACCTGTGCAAATCAAATCCAACATTTTTTTTGATGTGTGGGGTGTGTTTTGTTTTAGTTTTCATTTCTTGAATTTTGTGTTTTTGAAATTTTGTGAAATAAAAAATGAAAACTATAAAATTTAGTTTTCTATTTTTAATTACATTTTTTTTATTATTTCATTTCACCATTAATAATCATAAGCAATGCCCTCTTTTGCTTTTCCTCCCTCTCATCATCCATCTTCTCTTTCGAGTGGTTCTTCTTCTTCTCCTTCAAATTCCCAAATAATAGCTTTTAAATGCAAATTCAAAATTTCTTCATCCACATCAACCATAATTAAACCAAAACTTATGAAAATGCATCGCTGCCTTAAGGTAACTCGTGGTTTTCATCTTTATTTTTGCAATTTCAGCCCTCTATAACTCCAATTTATCAGCAACATTGCTATTTTATTCAATTCAACCCAACTAGCGTGAAAAACCTTTTTCTCTTTCACTCAGCTGATTTTCGTCCTATATGAATTGAACATTCATAATTACCAAATAGCGGTGACATTAAGCAATATCAATATGACTGTTCCTTTTGTTATTTACTTTAATGTGGCTTTGAGTTTTTGGGTTTGTGTGTTTGCGTGCAGACTTTAGGGCTTAAAGAAGAAGATGAAGAATCCCTCGGTTGAAGAAGAAAGTGGAGGATGAAAGGGTATTTTAATCATGAATGGATCCATATGCATTGCGAATGATCAAAGTGCACATCAAAGAAATGTTGAGATTTGAAAAAATTATTTGAAAATATGTAACGCAAGGATTAAAGTGCACATCAAAGCAATGTTGAGATTTGATATGTTTGTTTTTAAAATTCTTGAAGATGAAGTGCACGTAGACTATTGCTCAAGGACTAAAATGTAGTTTCTCCTTAAAATAAATTAATGAATGTTCAATTCAAATACACGGGGAGGGATTTAGATTTTTTAAAGTGAGAGATTTTACTTTAGAGAGTAAAATAAAGAATCTTACTATTAAATGAATAAAGTGAAAGTGGCATCGATTCTCACATTAAAAATTCAATAGTCATATCCCTCATTTTACTCTTTAAAATGAGGGATTTCACTCTAAAAGATCTTTGTTTATTAAGAGAAAAAAATTGCTTATATATGTGCAAAGCAAATTATGGTTTAGATTAGAGATGACAATGGAGCAAGTTGGGGGTGAGGGATAGCCCCCATCCCCCACCCCATAGGTGAAAAATCATTCTTGTCCCCGCCCCATCTCCACATGAGTATCCATCTTTTAGTATCTCCGTGGATAAATGGGTATCGGTTGATATATCTATGAGTATCCAATATATATATCATTAAAAGTTTTAAAATAAAAAAAATGAAAGTAATCTCTAACAATAAATTTTTTAGAAACTTGTTCAAATACAACTTGCTTAAGCACAGTCTAAATAAATAGATCCAACAATTTAAAACACTTGAACTAAAAAATAATAATAAATTTGAGTAGTAATAATCCTTAATTTGTCCAATCTAAATAATGATGGAGCTCCGGGAGAATGTATTATATTGTAAGACGGTGCAATGTTTGAGGAATAAAAGCTAGAGCACGCAAAAACATACATGAGATTTGATATAAGAGTTCATAAAATTAGGAACCATAATATAATATAATATAATATAATATAATATAATATAATATAATATAGGCTCCTTCTAAAGTTCACCCTTATATGTTAGGTGAATTGTTCACCTTATACAAAAAATTGGGGGGTTAATTATGTTTTTAGTCCCTGTAAAATTAGAAAGTTTGATTTTAGTCCCTGCATAAAATTTTTAGTCCCTGAAAAATTGTAAAATCAGGTTTTAGTCCCTGGGGTGGGGTGAGGGTTGACTGAGCTGACGTGGCGCTGACGCGGCGCGTCACGTGGGATGCCACGTGGCATAACCCCCCCAAAACCCAACCCAGACCCACGACCCGACCCGAATCAATTGACCTGACCAGGTTTTAATTTAAAAAAAAAAAAAGAGAACATCGTTCACCCCAGCCCCATCCCCCTCCCTCGGCGGCGCCTTCACCCACCC
>QANU01006283.1:388778-492187 GCA_003254905.1 Nissolia schottii
GGGGGGGTTGATACATTTTGTCTAGAGCCAACAAGTGCACCAATTGCGGCAAGTAATAAGTGAGTTTTTAGGACTCGGGTTTTCGTACTCGTAGATACGGGAGAACTACGTTATTTTAAAACATAGAATTACTTAATTAGTTATAGGTGTTGTTCTTTTTTGGGGTTTTTCAGATCAAGAACAAATAAAAGAAAATAAACAATAAACAATAAAAACATAAAATAAACAAAGGAAAATTGCACTTTGAATATTCGAGGAATTAAGATGAGAAGAATGTTAGGACAATAGACTTCTACTATCCTAATCTAATTTGTTAATTATTATTCCTATCCAATTATTAATTAATTGATTGGTTATGCTTGGGGTTAATGGCTACTAGCCCTTCTCAAGGTCAAGTAACCCACTTATTCAGTATTGGCCCCCTAATTTCTTAGTGAGGTCTAAACCAATCATAAGGATTATGTGCCCTAACTACTGGCACCTCATACAACCACACAAGTCACGCAAACTCTCTTGATGTCCCACTGAACCTATGACTTACTAAAACTTGACCTATCTCACACTCTCTCTTTCCTTCTCTCTTTTTCTATGAGGATGCTAACTATGAATATGGTGATCAAGCATATACATAGTTCAATGATTATAGAATAGCACATGTAATGTCAATTAATCATAAAAGCAATAGAATAACAATTTATAAATTAAACGACAGAAAGGTTTTGTCCATGCTCAAACAAGAGGGACTAAGTTCATACTAGGGAAATAGATACACAAAAAACGAAAAAGAAGAAGTAGAAGAGATAGAGATACATAGATAAATGATAGAGAATACAACGAATTCTCGAATGATTTGGCGATCAACAGAGTCTCCGGCCTTCTTCTAGCTCTCCTAAGGTTGCTTCCTCTCCTATTTTTGTCTCTCTCTATCCTATTGAAGTTGTGGTGAATATTTTCTATTTATAGAGGAGCTATTAGGGTTTGTGACAATGTTGTATTTTTTTAACACTCCAGTGTCATTCGCTTGAGCGAACAAAAATATCCCTCGAGGGATAGTTCATTTTCTTGTAGTGGTAGATTATCTCGTTTGTATATGTGTTGAAGCATTTTTTTTACTTCACTATAGCGTTCTCTAGAGCTTCTTTTGCATGTTTTCCTAAGTTTTCTTCGCTCGTGAGTGTCCCAAACCTTTATGACTTCCTCCCCCAAAGACATAATTCACTTGAAAAGCATCCAAAAAATCTATTTCCACCTAGCATGCCTAAAGTGTTAGTTTATGCACCTAAGTGAAATTCTATATGAATGCATGCAATTATGTCCTAAAATGAAACTAAAATGCATAAAAACTATATGAATTAGCAAGCAAAAAAGAACTCTAATTGGAGAGTTATCACAATCCCCAACTTGAGACCTTTACTTGTCCCTAAGCAAAGAAAATGAAAAAAAAATGACTATCCAATTAGATTAACAACAAAACTAATAAAAACAAAAGAAATGAAAATATTTTTGTTGCATCGACACTATAAACATTCCCGTTCTAAGCCGTAAAACTCGAGGAGGCACTTAAGCCGACTCAAAACACTAAACTACATAAAAAAAACAATCAACTAAGACTTTTTGTCCCTGTGAAAGACTTAGATTTGGAAAATTGGGGCTAAACCTCCCCATCATTTCTACATATAGTCAACACCATCAGTAAATAGAAATCAAAGATCCGAGCCATTGAATCACCAAATTGTGAAAGCAAATCACATCAAAGAGAACTCAACAAGAGCGTGTGTGATTTTATGGTGAGCCAAGTCCCAATTAGATCAAGATTGTGCAAGTGTTCAGATCGACAGAGACAAGGTCCTGTAGCTTAGTAGTTTTCCTTCTTTCTTTCCAGTCAAGCTAGCACTAGACTAGGGATCAAAAAGACTTTTCTAAGCTTGTAATGTATAGCTTAAGTGGGGTATGATGAAATAGTCATTTATGCTTATTTGATCTATACCCTCAACATAAGGAACCCTATCTCCTAGACCTACTCATAGGTGAACGGTGAACCCCCAACTTTTAGTTGATTGAACATTCATGCCTCTTTTTGGTTGATCGATCGATGATCCACTTTCCTTTGTATCCCTTTCTCATTTTTCACTTCTTTTTGTATGTTTCTTCTTTGTTGTTGTCTTTTCTTTCCACCACTTTTTTGTCCCACTTTTCCTCCTTTTTTCACCTTTTTAATTTCCTTTTTGCCACCATTTTGAGGATCGAAGCATGAATGCTTGTTGTCGTTATCATGGGCCTACCCCATGAAATGAATCTAACAATTTAGGCTTGAAGATATTTTTAGGGATAAAAGGGGTCAATAAAACAAGGGGATCTGTTGCCAAAGAAATCAAGGCTTATACATGGCTAAAATGGGGCGAATAAGGAGAATTTTCATAAAAGATGGGTTGTGAAGTCTTAATTTTATGAGGTTCCAAACAAGGCCTAGATCACTTCCCTAACTAATGGGTCACTTGATCCTATTCCCATAGTCCCCGTGTGGTTCTGCGGAATCTGCCAACATTCCCAAGAATGTTATTCCCTAGAATGACTTTTTTAGGAATGATATTTAAATATGTTTGATTCGCAGATTCAATTCATGAGAATCTTGTAGAAGATGTTTGAGAATGAATTATTCTTGAGTTTTGTTGACACTAATATCCTTGATAATATTTTTTTTGGTTTTTCCAAAAGTACCCCAAACTAATTAAAATAAAAAATTGATCCTTACATACATTAAACTCATATTTAAATATAATTTACATATAACTAAATATTTTCTCAACTACCTAAAAGATTATTTATTCTCTCAACTCTCTCAACTTTTTAGTAATTAGAAATAAATATATAATTTTTCTTATTTTTCATGCTACATGTAATTACTCAAATTTCATGCAAAATGTTTGACAATAGNGATCGATGATCCACTTTCCTTTGTATCCCTTTCTCATTTTTCACTTCTTTTTGTATGTTTCTTCTTTGTTGTTGTCTTTTCTTTCCACCACTTTTTTGTCCCACTTTTCCTCCTTTTTTCACCTTTTTAATTTCCTTTTTGCCACCATTTTGAGGATCGAAGCATGAATGCTTGTTGTCGTTATCATGGGCCTACCCCATGAAATGAATCTAACAATTTAGGCTTGAAGATATTTTTAGGGATAAAAGGGGTCAATAAAACAAGGGGATCTGTTGCCAAAGAAATCAAGGCTTATACATGGCTAAAATGGGGCGAATAAGGAGAATTTTCATAAAAGATGGGTTGTGAAGTCTTAATTTTATGAGGTTCCAAACAAGGCCTAGATCACTTCCCTAACTAATGGGTCACTTGATCCTATTCCCATAGTCCCCGTGTGGTTCTGCGGAATCTGCCAACATTCCCAAGAATGTTATTCCCTAGAATGACTTTTTTAGGAATGATATTTAAATATGTTTGATTCGCAGATTCAATTCATGAGAATCTTGTAGAAGATGTTTGAGAATGAATTATTCTTGAGTTTTGTTGACACTAATATCCTTGATAATATTTTTTTTGGTTTTTCCAAAAGTACCCCAAACTAATTAAAATAAAAAATTGATCCTTACATACATTAAACTCATATTTAAATATAATTTACATATAACTAAATATTTTCTCAACTACCTAAAAGATTATTTATTCTCTCAACTCTCTCAACTTTTTAGTAATTAGAAATAAATATAAAATTTTTCTTATTTTTCATGCTACATGTAATTACTCAAATTTCATGCAAAATGTTTGACAATAGCAAAAAAAAAAAAAGAACAGATCAAATACTTGTATGTTTATGTAATACATTTAATGTGTGCTCCATGATCACTATCAACAATTAATTTCTAGTATTTTGTATATTTTTTAAATACTTTAAATTAAAATTAATGAAATGGTTGATAGTATTCATAAAACACATATTAAAAATGTACTCCATAAACACAAAAACATTCCTCCAATAAAAATAGGTTCCACTAAGTGGGATTAAAAAATATTTGATTAAAATAAAAGTGATAAATCTCACTTTTATTACATATGCACTCAAATATAATATGTTAATTTGCCAACTATGTAAGAATTTCTATTAGGACACTCAATAAAAGTTAATCTCATCAATTAAGGGAATACTTAATTGCATGCATGGAGAAATACTTATATTTACTACCGTGGAAATGAATTTATGATCTGCATAACATATATATAGTAATGAAAAATGGATAATAATCAATGATATATGTGTGTGCGCGCTAGGAGGAGCAATAATCTATTTAATATAAGAATATCACTAATCGTATGTTCCATCAATTTTTATTTTGACTGGAATGAAGAGATAAATTTGTTGCCTATGCAAGAAATTTTGATCCTGGTGTCAGTGTGTGGCTGTCCTGTCACAGTCACTGTTAAAATGGTTGCACGCATAAGCTAGCTTGCCACCTCCCAGATTTTCCATACACACAACACAAACCTTCTTTCTCCCCTCCTCCATCTCCATCTCCATCACCTTCATCTTCCTCAATTTCCCCCGCAATCAATCACCAAACTCAGAGAAACAAAATACACTGAGTGGGGGAAAAAAAAAAAACACTTTAGAGTACACATTCCAACCATAACTCAAAGGAATTCAATTCACAAAACAAGCTCTCACACACACAGACACTCATTAAAACTCAGAATCATTTTTACAACGCAATCCAATTCAGTGTTTCCTTCTCACACGCAAACACTTTCATCATCATCATCATCATCATCATCATCAATTCATCATATGGGTATGGTACCTGAAAGATCAAAGCTACTTCATAACTTCTCCTTCCCCTGCTTGAAATGGGGTTCCCAAAAGTTCCTCAGATGCATCAACAACAGTCCTCGCCCGCTTCCTCCTTCCTCCCTCGATCGCCGATCGTCGCTCCCCCAGTCCAAAACCGAACCTTTTCAAGCCCCCAAGCGAAAACAAAGGAACAACGTTAATGGGGTGGCAGGGGAGAAGCTCAAAGTTTCCACCTTTGACGATGGAATCGGAGGGGAAGAAGGAAGTGGTGGTGCTGCTAATAGGCCTTGGAATTTGAGGACTAGAAGAGCTGCTTGCAAGGCACCACCGTCACAATCACAGTCGCAACAGAAACTACCACATGATGATGAAGGGCGCAAAGTTTTTGAGGTGGGTTCTTCTTCTTCTTCTTCTTCTTCTTTGCAAGTGAAGTTTTCAGTTTCTCTGTCAAAGCAAGAGGTGGAACAAGACTTCTGGGGCTTGGTTGGGGCCAGGCCTCCCAGGAGGCCCAAGAAGAGGCCCAGGATTGTGCAGAGGCATTTGGATGTAAGTGAAACTTTTTGAGATCATAGTTGATGTGAATGTGAATTGGAATCCCGTGTTCTTTTTATTCTCTTGGTTTTTGCTTGCTGCGCTGTGAGTTTTAGAGTTATGAGAACTCTTGTTTTTGTTTTCTTTGCATTTGGTCATGTCTTAGAACTTATGTTCACTTCTTGCATTGTGCAAAGGCAATTGGATGTAAGTTACACTACGAAGTGATGTGAAATGAAATGAAATCTTGTGGTTTTTGTTTGGATGCAATTGGTTTTTGTTTTGAGGACAATGACATAAAATGATTTTGGAAACTTGAAAATTCTTCTTGTTGGTATTTTTCATTTGTTTGCACTTGGTCATGGACTCGTGTCTTTGTTCACTTATTGCAATGTTTTTTTGCTGGTTTGAAACAATGTGTTGCAGGCACTTTTTCCTGGGTTGTGGCTGACAGAGGTTACTGCAGAAGCATACAAAGTGTCTGATGTTCCTGACTGAGGTATAATTATTTTTCTCTATCTCTGTGTCTATATATAGCAGCTGTGAATTTCAATTAGATCAATAACTAGAATTTATGATTAATTGTTATGCAGGGCCTGAAATGATAGCAAAATGGGATTCTGGATTTTCCATAATATTCTGCTTCCTGACTACTTACACGTTGTGACATAAATAATGGTAATTGCCAAGTAAATCAAAAGTTGATTGCAATAATCATGAAATTTTGGAATTTTGCCGTTGATTATCTGAATGTAGTAACTTGCAGATTTTATAGATGAACAATATTTACTTCCTTTGTCCTGCTTCAAAAATCTTCCTTTATTTTTCAATTGCTTTCTGTATGTACTACGTAGCAAAGCTTCTGGTGTTCCTCAAAATTCGGAGGCATCAATTTGTCGCTCACCTGTCACAGAAGATATTCATTATTCTCTTTAGCAGAATCGTGAATAATGCGTGATACTATACTGAGCTTGCTCTTTCTGTAGGCATTATGTGAATCTGGATTGCCAATCATAATTAATTTAATCCACTTGTAATATGGTACTAGGAAGTTATATATGGCACCACTCTTACCAGGTATAAAGAGGGAAAATTTGGCATATATAATGTGCTTAGCATGTCCTAGTGACTGTTACAAAAGTATGAATATCAATGCTTATCCTTTTTTTTCTTTTGTAATTGAAGAAATAATAAGGAAAAACAATTGTTACCAGTTGCAATGAATGCAAAGTGATAAGTTTTTAGTGTATTACACAAAACTTCTCTACTTTTGTAACTGAATTTCCCATTCTACCCACAGAACCTAGCGCGCAAGTTTGTATATTCATATAGAAGCCAGATAGAGCTGTAGAACAATCAACTAAACTGTAAGAAAACATTTTATTATAACTTGTAATAGTAACACTAGTTTACTTTTTGAATTTAGAAAGCAATAGATATGAAGTATATTGTACTTTGTATTCTTTTCTTGTCTTTGGAACATTCCATTAGTGTTTGATTGCGTCTAGTACAGGAGAACAGCTCAGTAAGCATCCAGGGAAAAAGTTTTTCTTAATTGCATTCCGTATGATGGATGGTCATCAAAAGTATGATTAAGGTTTTCGTTTTAATAAAATGGAAATCATCAGTAGTTTCCTTTTCAATGTCTCTGAACCTCAGCAACCCTGCTAGGTAGAGTTTATCTGTATTATGTCATCACAGGTGAAACAATTATGCTTATTGAAGTTGTATCTGTTGTTGCTGTGATAATTCTTGAAACAAAAATGCTACATGTACACCCAATTTCATACACTCATACATACACTATTAATAATACACAAACTTTATTTTCACGAATGCACAAACATTACAAACTTGTAAGTAATACTCTCAACTATACTTAATTAAGTGCACAAACATTACATGAGTTAAAACACAAACTTTATGTATATAAATACGAAGTGTATGTATGGTGTATGACTTTTGGTGTACGTGTAGCAGAACTCTTCTTGAAATTCTGCGGTCATTTGCATGATGCTGTGATTTGAGTATAATATTTACATGAATGGTTCAGAGTGTGAGACTCGGTGCAACAGTAAGGTTATTGCCTTGTGACTTTAAGGTCTCAAGTTCAAATCTTGGAAACAAACTCTCTGTTTACGGGAGTAAGACTGTGTACATTTACCCTCCCTAGACCCTACCAGTCGAAAGCCTTGTGCACTGAGGTGCCCTTTATTGCATGCTAGTGGTTCCAGCAAACGCAGCCTGTTTCACTCTCTTATTATCTTAGCAATTCAAGTAATTGCTAGTGATGAGAGTTTTTTGTAGCATTCTTTCATCCCATGGAGATCTCTAGTAGCTCTATTGCCGCATCACATATTCTCAAGTATTGGATTTAGCCGGCGGCGAGCTTGTCGATAATAGGTTTGTTGAGAAATAGTCAAATTTTGTGAATGTCCAAACTCCAAATAAGGCCGTGTTTGGCACTATGTTCTCTATTTACAGGCATGGTTCTTGTGAACATGATTTTTGGGTTTACTTAACGTATTTGTACATGACTTCCTTGCATAGGAATTGGTTCTTATTTAGATCACATTGTCATGTATGCTTTTGTACTGGAATTGAAGCTATCCCTATATAGGAACTGGAATAATGTAAAATTATATTGATCAGGAAACAATGATTTTAGGATGATGTGGCAGCAATGTAGAGGATTGTATCAGAATTAATATATTATAAATATATTTATTTTTTTGAAAAGTACTTGTTCTCAGATTCACACCACAAAATACATTTTTCATCTAAACTAAATTGGTCTGCTTTTCAGTTTACACCAAATATGTTAGTATTTTGTGCTTAGAGGTTGGTATTGAATTTGATGATGTGTCTTGATTTATGGATCAGCATTTTAATCGAGATTATTTTAAGATCACACGTGTCCTCTCACCAATTGTTTGAGCCGGATTATTATGTTGTTTGATATAGACAAAATCATTTTAAAATAAATATTAATTTTAATGATATTGCTATAAACATTATTTGCAATAGGATTTTGGTAGGGAATCAAATTTGAAATATTTCAGGGAAACCTTTATGATATGAATGCCAGAAACCATTGTGGCCTTAAAAACTAAGACGAAAAAGGTCAAAATTGATCAATGAAGTTGGTAATTTAGAAGGGAGATGAATCCAAACTCCGCATATTATGGCAAAGAAAAGTAAATTGTGGGGGGTAGGGAGGTGGAAGTTCCTTCACATTTAAGTTAGAATAACAAAGATTTATGATTTCAAAATCCGTGCGAAGAATGAAGATATTTGGATCCTTTTGGACTTTTTGGGAAGCCATCATGAATCATTGAAAGTACACTAGCGGAGCTCAATCATTACCATGATTTGCTTTGACATTGTTCATGTGAAACCAAAATTCATTATGAGGAGCAAAAACTGATCAAGTAATGATGAGAAGATGGGAACACAGTTCAAATTAGAAAAACTATGTTTGGGAGCAAAATTTTCCAACCCATAATTTAGACATGGATGAATAAATGCATGGTTGGTGTAGTAAGGTAACAAATAATAGTTTTTTTTTTTTACTGAATTCACAGGTAAAGTAACTAAATTTTTTCAGTTATTAACCTATGATTCTCCGTATTTCTCACAGATTCATCATTCATATTTCATGCAATTAAAATTTCTAGTGATTTTGTACATGATTCTCCAAGTGTTACAATGGTGTCTAAAATATAAAGTGTACCAATGACAATATTCTTAGTTATAATCATTAAGCATGACCACCTCGAAAGTTATGACAGGAATTCTAATTGTCCAATAAGTAAGCACGTCAAAATTGAAGGTTTTTTTGTATAATGAAATTTTTGTGTAGGTATATTTCGATCCACACAACGAATAACATTTCAGTTAAATGTGGAGGCTGAAATGCTATCATTATGCAATTTAAAATATATCTAACATAATGTTTTAGGACTACACAAAACTTTATGTTCCGTATTACACAAAACTTTATGTTCCGTATATTTTTATGTAAAATGCATCAACCATATGCCAATACATAGCATTAGATACCACAAAACAAAGGTCCGTGATCAGGTGAGTTAAGTGGCAGAAAAGATAATTCAGACAACATATTTTTCCATGAGTTTCATCATGGATTTGTTTGTTTGTCCATGAAACTCCCACCTTTAGTTGTCAAATTCTTTGCAATTAGAGACAAAGTGTTAGTTAAATAGTTGTGAAATTTCTCATAAATAAACCAGTGGTAATCTGAACAAGTACCTAATGCCACAAGGTTCCACGTTTAGTTGTAATCACAAATATAAAAATAAAAAAACAAGATGGGACAAAGCATTAAGATGGATTCCCATTGTTGTGTCTCCCAAGCCCACGACCCTTCACACAAAACTCTCGTGTGGTCTTTGGGCGGCATGTTAAATATGTCTCAGACCACACAATGAATGATATTTAAATTTGAAATATCATTCATTGTCACTCTAAAATCACACAAGAATTTGTCTTAATAATTTATTCCGAATGGCCATGATTTTGTAGTTGTATAACATAACTAACTACATTGATTGCCATACTAATTAAACCTCTATTTACTTCTCTCACTTTCATGTCTCATCATAATAACATTAAAATGATGCTGATAATTGATAAACCAAGATGAAATTCATGACATAATAATGATCATAATTCATATATAGCATACGAGTAAAGTCACTTCTTGCTCTTCTTAACCTTCCCAACACCTAAAAATGAACCCAAACCAAACAGATTTGAACTTCCCTTTGAAACATAAGGGGTTGGCATGTTCAAAACAGGACTAATCCTAACACCATTGCCATAAGACCCTCCTCCATAACCCTTACCTGAAGGAGATTTCTGCACAGGATACAAGTTTGGCGCAGAACATGAAGATGTCGAAGATTGCTGCTTGTTTGAGCTCATTTTCTTCGGATTGGGCGCCGAACCGGTGGAGTTGCTCCTCGACAGAAGAGACAAAGAGCAGATCAAGGTCTTCTTTGTGTCATAATTGAGGCTCTTGCTCCTATGGAACCTCCAAAAGGACTTAGAACAATGAGGCTTCTTCTTCTCATTTTCAGAAGAACTCACTTCAAGGAGGAGTTCTCTAATGGTTTCTTTCTTCAATTTGTCAGCAACCGGTGAGCATGGTCTTGGAGGAAGCCTTGTGCGAGGGGTTTCCAACAAATGAGGATGTTTTGTTCTTGTGTTTGGGGTGGTTTTCTCTTGTTGTATTTGAATTGGAAGGATTACTCCATTGGAGAAAAGCTCGTCGGCCCAAGGCGATTCGGAGTCAAGGGTGTTGCTTGTGATGAACTCAAACTCTGAATTCGAGTCCTCCGGCGCCGGCCATGTATGAGGCAAAGCTTGTAGCTCCGAATCGGACAGATCGTGGGAGAAAGAGAGGCGAGGAGAACTTGTTTCGGAACACATAACCGCAGCTTCTTTTTGCAGAGAAAGGGTCAAAACAAAAATGCATAAAAATCAGAAACCAAAGTGAATTTCAAGACTCAGGCAAGTGACATGCATGGCTTAGGCAAGGAAAGAATACTAAGGTGAAAAGCAAAGCATAAAATGGATCAACTGTGTTTAAAAAGTGTCGGACCAATGCACAAGACTCTCTCTTGATAGATAGGGTATGAGAAAATATTAATGTAAGCAACATTAGTCGCAAGATATTATAGAGGAAGAAAAAAGAAGAGTATGGATCAACATTTGTTCAAGTTTCTAGGGAGATTCTGTGGGAATTGGGAAGAACAAAATGGGATTTAATGCTCTTCTCTGAAAAAAAGAAGCAGAGGAGATTTTGTCCATTATTGTTGGGAGAGTAAAAACAAAAGAGGAAGACAAAAGAATTTTATGACTTTACAAGAGAGAAAAAAAAATGTTACTGTGTCCTTTCTTCTTTCTGTTAGAACGGTTCATTCATAGTGCTAATTATAATAAAATATTTATTAGTATAATAAATGTAAAAGAAAATTATTTTAAACAGAAATTTATTTTTTTATATAAGTATAATTTTGTTAATTCATATAATTTTATGTATTTATTAAGATGTTTTTTTTTATTTTAATATGTGTAGTGTTTAATTTTAAACCCACGTCACCAAAGGGAGGAATTATTACTATCATTATTGACATCTTGGAAATTGTGAAGGAAAAAATAAATACAATGGTCCATACTACGAAGTAAGTAAAAAGTGCCTGCTTGATTAGAGGAAAGTGACTGCAACCACAATCTGATTCTGCTGAATTGAAGGAATATTAATATTTTTTGAGTCTTTGTCTATGAAACAGCCAGCCAGCAAGACTTGTTCTTTAAGGTATAGACTTTGGCGGTTCTAATCCTAACCACTGATTAAAACCTTTGTTCTTTTCCCCAGTCTTATCATATTATTATATAATAATTATATGGTAGAGCAACATTGTCTCATCTCTAATTCAAACAATCACAACTCAATTTATGATGTTACCGAAAAAAATCAATCAGAGGAGGAAAAAAAAGTATTATCAAATAAGGTTATCAAACTCAAGAGTTTAAACAAACTCGTGGAGCCTTCGTAAACTCGGATCGTAAACTTATACGAGTTTATTTATTATTAAAAAAATATTTTAAAAAACTATTATGCTACAAAAATACATTTAATACAACTTGAAATTCATAAATACTTTTAACTCCATAATAAAACACAAATAAAGATGAAATATATGAGTTCTAAGTTCAATTCATATATAATACATAATACATATGTCTGAACCAAAATATATCCTCCTCTACATAAACTTAATGACAAGTAAAATCTATCAACAAAAGAGAGAGGTGGCGTGTTGAGCAACCAACATAACAAATGTATATAAAGAACAATGTCACTCATTTTTTACAAAAGTAGCCTACTTTGAGCCGATAGCAAAGAATTCAGTGATGACTTTGAGAGTACGCCCTTTGTTTCTGAAACCTTCAAGAACACAAATATTCAGGAGATGACACACACAACAGCATAAACATCGAAGATACCAGCGAGTCTCATAGTATTAAGCATCATAGGAAGCGAGTATGTGACAATGATGTCTCCAATTCAAAACACTAAAGCACAGATAACGATGCAGAGGTCACACACCCTAGTAGAAAAGATCTCTGAGCAAAGGAGGAAATACATACGATGGATTAGCGACGGAGCACGATGGAGGAGCACAATGGATCATGATGACATGACGAAGTACTCTGAAACACTCAAACGACTTAAATCTAAAAACTCAGAGATGTGCAAATCGACGTCGATTTTATGTAAGTTTACACAAGTTTACCCGAATTCTGCCAAGTTTACCTAGAAATGAGTTTACATACGAGTTAACTTGATTTTATTACCTATGAACGTAAACTCGTACTAGTTTAAGTTAAAACGCGATTTTAATAACCATGTTGTCAAATACATAATACTATTTCAAGATTATGTTGATCTTACATCACATTTTTTTCCTTATATCTATGGATGATTTCTTAAGTACATGTTTGACAAAAAGTAGTTTTCATTTGCTCATAACCAAGTAGCTAGAACTAATTAAATAGAATTAATTACACCCTGCAGCTAGAACTGTACTAAATGTGTATGCCGTACGGTTCATTGGCTATTCTTAGTTTTCAATTTCATACAGTACTTTTTTTTTCTGTAACTTATCAATCAATTACAAGCATGTAAGTAATAATGATAATAATAATGATGATAATGATGATGATAATAATAATAATAATAATAATTATTATTATTATTGTTATTATTATTATTATCTTTGAAAGTAAAGAAAATTTTTGCACATTTATTGAAACATGGTCAAATTAGAGTTCCAATGGAGAGACAATTAAACCAAATTCCATTACTTAAAGAGTTCTGCTACACGTATACCAAAAATCATACACCATACATACACCTCGTACTTATATACATAAAGTTTGTGTTTTAACTCATGTAATGTTTGTGCACTTAATTAAGTATAGTTGAGAGTATCATTTACAAGTTTGTAATGTTTGTGCACGCATGAGAATAAAGTTTGTGCATTATTAATAGTGTATGTATGAGTGTATGAAATTGGATGTACATATAGCATTTTTGTTACTTAAAAGTTCATTGGAAGCTAGATCTTCTTCCAGAATTGGGATGCTAATAATGCCAGTGAAAGAAAGAAACTTGCCAACCATATCTATCACATTCAATTTGGGTTTAGTGGTGCAAAAAATGTTACAATCAGACCACTCTTCAATCTTCATTACATATGAATGTCTTGCTGTCAATACAAACTTTACAAGGTGATAGAGTTGCAAAAGGTGTAGACCCGAAAGGAGTGATGGTGGGGGGATTCTAATACACAAAAGTTATACTTACAAACATTCTTGGAGACACCATTCGAGAGATATGGTAGAGATTAAAATCAAAAAATTGAAAAGAGAATTTCTGTGTGTTTTTAATGTATATGCTTACATAGTGGGACTGATTGATGTCTACAATTAAAATACCAACTATCTTCTAATACATCTATGTAATTCCTATATTCAAAAATCTTGTCACATTAAAGTCTACTTTGACACCGAAATACTAGCATTAGCCAAATGAGTATTTAAGAGAGTAAGTTTAGGTGTTATCCATCTGCTTTTACTTGGTCAGAAAAAAAAAATGGATGACACCAACTCTTTAATTCTTTATCCTCAAGATTAAAACTTAGAGAAAATTATTAGACGGCCGATTATTTGTCAAAAATTAAGTCTCAGAACAATGTGACATGAACAATAATCATTAGATAAAAAATTGGTTGAGTTACTATCATGATTTCTTTAATTGCATCACTCTGACTAGTAGCATTGCTGAAACTTGCAAGGGTGATACTTATCTCTTGTAGGACACTTGGGAAAGATTGAAGCCTTCCTACTATGGCAAGGGCAAATTGAGGGTTAAAAAAATTAGGTACAACGATAATAAAATTAAAAGGGGCCCAAAGTAGAGAAGGACTAGTATTAGATTGGTACCTTGATGGGCAAATTCTATACAGAGGCATGGGGTGGGTGTGGGGATCACATTTTTAGGATGGGCCCCACAAAGATAACAAGTGTTTCTCCTTTTAACCAAGACAGATAACCCAATTTTGTCAACTTGCCATGTGAGCAATCTCCCCAACGTGGAAGGATGAATAAGCCCACAACCTTGATGACAAAACAGTCCTTAATAAACAACCCCTCCCCACCCCCCGCCCTTATTTTTTTATGCTCAATACTTGCCACAACATGGGACCCCACCCACCCGCTGTTTAGAAATTGGAAGGACCCTACTAATGGAGAGATTTTTAGACCTAATGTTGATGGCGTTGGTCAAGTTTATCCCCGAGTTTTAAAAAATAACAATTTCATCTTTAAGATTAGCACCTCATTCTTCAACGTTGTCCCTAGATCCTTGACGCTATGGACAAATATGATGTATAGATGCCAACATTGGGGTGGATTTGGTATTTTTCAAAGTTTGAAGACGAATTTAATTGACATTGTGAACGTTGGGGACAAATTTAAAGGTTTAGGATTTGGTACAGACTTAACCTCTAATTAAGGCAAAACAATTATTTGTCAAATCTATGTACTCTATATTATTCATTACTTAAGATATCTTATTACTATTTTCTATTTTTCTAAGGTTTCTAATGCAATAGCTATTATATCAAATTATAAATAGTACAAAGATCTTAGATTTGAGCCTTAAGAATAGAAAGAATCTTCATTGAGAGATCCTTACTCTCTTTAGTGACTTCAGTCGAGCCGAGTTAGATTGGTCGAATTTAAGATTTAAATATAGAAAAGTCTTAAAGAACAAAATAATTATGAATAATATAAAATAAAACTTTTCTTTTGCTCGTTAAATTATATGAGAATTCCTTCACACCACGCACCAAGTATCCTTCAACCCGGAATTGGCATTACAAGAAACAATTGCTTGGTGAAGGAAAAGATGTAAACATAACCATAATCAGCACTACAATAAATGCCATACACTTGTATATGAGAGAGACCTATCTTTTCATTATGATTGAGAGACGTGGCATACGGTTGCCCTAGTGGACCCCAAACAGAGAGAAAATATATAAATCATATGAATACAGCAAATAGATTACTCTCATGGAATAGATCAATTATATAGGTGGTGGTGGTGCCCGTTTAGTTGCCTGGTTAATTTGTGAAGAAAATAGTTTAGAAAAGGAATAAATGGGGTGAGAAATTGATGGACTAGTTTTTTATTTAATTTTATTCATAAATTTGATCTATGAATTATTCATCCCTATTGTTGGACTCAAACCAGACTGACCCTTAAAATGGAAATTGTAGCCTCAATTGGATGATAACTTTCGGTGATGGAAAAATGAAGGTGCAATTGAGTGTGTATTTTCTTTTATGCTTGTACAAAAGTCTAATCATAGAAAATGAGATTCAAAGGCTTGGCTCTTCTTTAAGCATGTTACTAGTAGTATGATCTTAACAAGTTCTACCATCTTCATCATCAACACTGTTGCCACCATCATTATATCCGCCATAATTTCATTATCCCAGGTACATCAGCAACGAATATAACTATCACCGAGCATTGACTAATCATAATTTCTACACCATAAATGATATATTTTTTAAGTATCCGAATCGATCAAAACTCGAATAAATTATATGAAGATTAATTTAAATTTGCAATTGGAGAATTCCAAACTGAGGTATAGGTTGTTTAATCAAGTTCTTAATTTGAGAGTAGTTTCAACTACTTCCATGTAGAAACAAACCAAGTCCTCGTTATCAAACTTCTTACCAAAGCAATAACTCCTCGTCTGTGTTTCTTCCTACGATCACGAAAGAGTAACGCAATAAAGATTGACCACCGCCATTGAGTGAAGACAAATGTCTTACATCTCTTTGCTTATGATTCTCAACCATAAGAAAAAGATTTCCTCATGGTGTCATTTGGAATGCACATATTAAGTGTGACACGCAATTACACAGCTACATTTTCGTTTATTTTCCTTCGCTTAACATCCTAAAAGTAATGTTTGTTGTTATATTGTATTTACATACATGTTTAGTTTTCTTCTAATTTAATAATTCCATATATAAAATATGATTTTGTATTTGCAATTTTAATAAAATTTACTTCACCAAAATCCACTTAAAGCAAACATACAGCAAAGAAAGAACCAGAGAAGGAACTAAATTCACCCCGAATTATTGTTAACAAGCATCAACAAATAATCAAAAGTACATAGATTGTTGAAGAGTAATAATCTTAAAATGTTCTAAATTTAATCTATCTTTAAAATTAAATTTCAACACTATGATTATTAATCACTTCTTAAATAAGTACAGTTAATGAATCAGAACTATATCTTAATCATAAATTGCAGCATATAAAGTTGAGAGGATTTGATCAGGAACACACAAATTACAAACGGCCCCATTTCAGGGCATTGGTGAATAATATGAATTCAGCCAAACAATAATCAGTCAACAGCCAAAGATTTCTAATTTCTTTACCTCTGACTTATGATGGCCACTGCTGAATAAATGGTAAAAACCTATGTGTACATATATAGGAGAAAGCATGGTATATATGAACAAATGACCAAATGGTACATTCATTGTTTTTAATATCACCGAAGATCAATGACATCAAACTTTAAGTCAGGGTTCATGTAAACATCTGTACAAGTGTCATATATGGGACCACCATCTGGGGGCTGGCTATGTGGATGGAAGCCACGTTGCTGGCATTGTCTAATCACAGACATCCCACCAGGTGCTGTCAACCGAAATATGCCATGGTTTCTGTACAAGTAGATAAAAACTCTCATTTCAAAATGGTCAATCTTTTCAGCACCAAAACTCATTCATTGTCTAGAAAAAGGATTTTGCATCCTTTTCAAGTTTTATGTCTTTAATTGTGTTTCCTAACTTATTAGGGATTAAGTTTATATAATGAAACCTCATTATATTTATATAACAGATTAATTTCTATGCAATGAAGTTGTATCATCCAATTATGTGCTATTATAGAAGATAGGAGACTTAATCACTTTTTCTTACGTAACAACACATGATTGGAGGAAAGTTAAACTCTTTTACACTCTCAGTGCATAAAAATTAATCTTGAAATTCAATCTCACCAACTCAGTTCTGTTATAGAGATGCTTTCCTTTTGCTATCTGAGATGTGATCTTACCTTGAACTGTCTCTTGGCGCCATAACTATTGCAACAGATTCTGGCAGCATAATCTGAAGAGGCAACCGTTTGCATTAGGAATAGTAAAAATTATAAAGAAACTACCTAACAATGGAAATACTTAGCTTGAATATGTAGCATGGCAAAGCACAGCAGAAACTATAGGTGAAATAATAAAATATATAAAGAAACTAACAAACAATGAAAATACTTAGCTTGAATATGTAGCATGACAAAGAGAAACTATAGGTGAAATAATAAAATGTATAAAGAAACTACCTAACAATGAATATACTTAGCTTGGTTCTGTAGCATAACAAAGCACAGCAGAAAATATAGGTTAAATTACTACTGCAGGTTCCTATAAAATTTTAGAAGTATAGGAACCAGTTAAAAAAAATTTAACTACAATTACCTACTTTTCAATGAAAATATTGGGAGCTACAAAATAACTTACTAAAACACATTGGGTGTGTGACAAACCTCAAGTAAGGAACCATCTTTGATAGAAACAACAACAACAATTAAGCCTTATCCCACTATGTGGGGTCAGCTACATGAATCAAACGATGCCATAGTGTTTTGTTTTGGATCATGTCCACGTTTGATTCATTAGTTTCCAAATATCTTCTAATGGTTTCGTTTATAATTTTTCTAGGTCTCCCTCTATCCCTAACTACTAGGCTACCCATCATTTGATCTACTCTTCCACCCAAGGCTTTGTCAGGTCTTCTCCTTACATGTCCAAACCACCTAAGGCGAAATTCTACCATCTTTTCTATTATAGGTGCTAACCTCAACTTTCTCTCTAATGCATTCATTTCTAATCATATCTTGTCTAGTGTGTCCACTCATCCATCTCAACATCCTCATTTCTGCAACATGAAGTTTATTTTCATGCTGATTTTTTACCACCTAACACTCTGTTCCATATAACATCGTCGAGCTTACAGTTTGTGCAATAGAATTTTCCCTCAAGTTGAGTAGTACCCTTTTATCGCATAGAACTCCTTAAGCACTCCCCCATTTCATCCAACCAACTTGGATCTTGTGGTTTACATCCCCTTCTGTCTCTCCATCATCTTGAATAATGACTCCAAAATACTTGAATCTTATAACTTGTGGTATAGTATCGTCCCCAATTTTCACCTCTAGGTTAGAGCTTAAACGCCTCTTACTAAACCTATATTCCATATATTCCGTCTTGCTTCTACTAATACGAAGCCCATATGTCTCAAGAGCTTGTGTCCATAGCTCTAGCTTTCCATTCAACTCTTCCCTCGATTCCCCTACCAAAACTATATCATCTGCAATGCATCTTGATTGCGTTCAATAAGGACATCCAAAACTAGGGTAAAAAGATAGAGGCTTAAAGTTGACCCTTGGTGCAAACCAATTGTGATGGGGAAATCCTTTGGTGCTCTTTCTTGCATTCTTATGCTAGTTGTGACCTCATCACACATATCTTTGATTTCTCGTACATAGGCAATTCTAACTCCTTTTTTTTTTTTCCAAAACCTTCCATAAAATCTATCTTGGCACTCTATATCATACGCCTTTTCCAAATCAATGAAAACCATATGCAAATCTCTTTACACCCCCCGATACTTCTCCGTCAATCTCCTCAGTAAGTAAATCGCTTCCACGGTAGACCTCCAAAGCATAAAGTCAAACTGATTTTCTGTATGCAAGTCTACATCTCAACCCCTGCTCAATTACCCGCTCCCATAATTTCATAGTATGACTCATCATCTTGATCCCTCCGCAGTTTGCACAATTTTGTATGTCTCCCTTGTTCTTATAGATGGGCACTAAGATACACCTCCTTCATTCATTTGGCATCTTCTTTGACCTAATAATCTCATTAAACAACTTTGTGAGCCAACTTATACCCTTCTCGCTAAGGCATTTCCATACCTCAATAGGTATATTATCAGGTCTCACTACCTTGCAATTTTCCATTTGCTTCAATGTTTCCTTTACCTCCAATTCTTGAATGCTACAAGGTATAATTTTGATCTTCTTCCCTAATACTCAGCCTATTCAATTGAGGGAGAAGCTCATGCCCTTCATTAAATAGCTTTTGGAAGTAGCTCTGCCACCTTTCTTTGATGTCTTGTTCCCTTACTAAAACTTTACCTTCCTCATCCTTGATGCATTTCACATGATCTAGATCTGTGGTTCTTCTTTCCCTACCCTTCACTAGCTTGCAAATACCTCTTCCCCCGCTTTAGTACCTAGGGATTTATCAGTTTGAGACTAGGCACATAGCAGGAAATATTTGAATTATATTCTAGACTATATGCTTGGTAAATAAAGATCTATAACTAAATCCAAGATGACCAGTTACAATAATTCAAGTCCATACATAAAACAACACAACAAAACTCAGCAACAAGTATAAAACGTTTCCATCATTAACAGTTCTTAATTTCTCTCTTCCAGCATTTCCTCAGAACAGTATCAATCCATCTCCCAAGACCAAGCAAAGAATATCCATGAAAAATGATCATAAATAGAATTAATGTACTAACCTGATACGAGTAGTGAGTGTGCAGATCAATTGATGACATGAAACAAGATTGTGTAGGATGTGTCTGGCAATTACGAACAATATATGTCAGTGTTAACAACGGAAGACAAGTAAATAAAACAAAATAAAGCTATATTTTGCCTTGAGACAATTGAAACTACAGTCACAGAATGAGAAATTCAATTCTATATCACATCATTTCATATAACTTTTTTTTAGACGTTAGGAAATAGAAAAATACAACTTTCCATAACCCAAATCAGTTCCCTACAAACACAATTTAAAACTCACATGTATCCATCCAAGAGGGAAAAGTGATCGTTTATCCTGCACTTCAAATATTTCCTCTTCATTTGTAGTCTGACACTGCTCAAATAAACGTTACATTCATAGAACAAATAATAGTAATGCATATCTCACAAAAATATATATAAGGAGGAAAGAGTTCTCACAGAATCTGATGTTGACTCTTGCTTTGGAATTATCAGAGCAGTAATGTAAAATTTTCTGTTTTTCTGCAATCAAGCGTGTTTGCAAAATAACAATTAATATGTCAATTCAACAATATAGTATTGAAAGTGTGAGAAACTGAAGCTTAAGAAGCCCAATGACAGTGGCAGAATTTTCCAAACTACCATATAAAAATACCCTGCACCTTGACACAAGTTTTTGGAAAGATCTAGCACCTTGATACATGAACACGCATATCAATAGAGAAAGTAAAAAACTAAAAAGAACATTGCAATAGCACAAGACTGTACATCAGAAACTTAGTTTCTTTCAATCACAGGAACCCAAGCTCCTTTGGGATCTATCTTTGCATATTGTTTCAAGACAAAAAATTGTGAAGTGCAGACAGAACTTACAAGTAAACCAGCAAGGACACCACAAGTCTCTAAATTTTTGTCAGTATTCGACTTGGCAAGCTTCATAAAATTTTCCATCAAAGCAGTGGACTGCATATAGAAAAATTATCAGGATTCGATGGAATGATGTTAAACTATTGTCAGCATTTAATATTTTCTAAATCATCAGCATCTCTGAAAAACCCTATACTCAATAGTATGAACTATGCCTCCCGCGAAATGCCAACCTAATAAAAGAATACATCAAAGATAGATAAGAAAATGTTATCGACTCTCACAATGTGCAGTTGCAGCGGTGACTCAGCATTAACACAATTATTTGATGGAGTCTCTGTCTTGCATCCTGCCTCATTAACATGCGATGACACTGCAGGGACCAAATCTTGTACTTCAGCAAGTACAGGTGGAGGAGAAGGCTGTCTGATAACTTTTATTTGAGTAGGCGTTTGTGTTTCTTCAAAAGAGATTAGAGAAGGAGGTTCCTCAGCATGCTGAGCCTGGCAATCCTCACTCTGGGAAAGAATTGTATCTAAATCTGATTTATTCTGTTCTGTGATGTTGTTGTCTTTTTTATTAAGAGATCCATCTTCCAAAGAATGTTGTAGGCTGTATGTTCAGAGAGAGAGTCCAGACAGATGGATGTAGTTAATATATAAAATAAATAGATAAACCAGTGCACTGATGCATCATGGACTACAATGGTAAAATTTTAAAATACCAAACTCCCTATGAATCAGTATATCCTACCCTTTTAGAAGACCAACAACTTTAAATAAATTTCTGTTATTATAAAATGTCAGGGTGCAATGTCCATCACTACCTTTTCTTACAATAACTGGAAACCCAACAATAGAAAAAGGCACTATAGAAGCTTAAAATAAGCAACAACCTTGGCATTTCAACTGGAGACAGATCTATGTTGGTTGGATACCTAACCTACATCCAGATAGAAAAGTCAGGATGATCTTTGAAAAGAATTGAAAGAGAGTGATAAACACTAGCATACCCCTTTATCACTGGTAGGTGGCCGCCACTGCCCATTAAGCCCATTGGGACCAAGGATAGAATGTCTAGAAAGAGTTTCCTCTTTTGGGGGCGGAAGAGTTAGAGATCTACACAAGGTAAGCAACAATGCAAGGGACCTCTCAGTAAAGAAAAAATAAGGAAAATTTGGTGTTTCCACCCAGAACTATCCACTTTCATATCACAATTTTTTACATATAATTAGAAGGTAACCTAACAGACAAATGGAAGTTTCACATAACTTCATTCTGGGTAGAAGAAAGAAAGTGCAATGACTTGTGCAGTATCTTCAATTTTATACATTAATGAAGAGGCTAACACTTACAGTTTTTGCAAATTCTCTTGCACAGGCCTGACGTAAGAGAACTGTTGGCCCCTTGATCCTTGGTAACCAAACTCCACACCAGCTGGTCTGACTATCTGGTCAAATATACAATAGCATATGGATGAAAGACTTCTTTTCAAGGGGACAACAAATAGAAAAGATGCATTCAACCAAAAGAATCAATGTAGTTTTAAGGAAAGATTATCATTGGCGAGCTGCGACCTTTTAAAACAAATTCTCCTGCAAATTTTACCTTTATTTGACCATAACTACCCAAAGTTTCCTTTTTCACCGGAGAAAAAGCCATTGAATTATTTGAATGAAATTCTCCCCTCCCATTTTGTTGGTAAGCACGTCTGCTGTTAAGCTCATTGATCTTCTGTTGTACCAGAGGTTTCAACCTCTCCAGTTCATTCAAGGAAATTAACAAGTTCTACATCAAGAACTTGAAAATCAGATTAAATTCACAATTTTATAACAGATTTTGGTTTGAAGAAAAAGAGTAAAAAATAAACCTTTTTCAATGATTCTTTCTTTATTTTTGCAGATGATCTATATTCTCGGTGACGTGGTATTGTCTCAGATACCAAGCTAGACCAAAACAACAAAAAAAAGGGACCTTCAATTAAGTTCAACAACAACATACAATGAAGTCCACCTAGTTTAAACCATTCAGCGGAAGCAATCATAATTATAGTGAAATACATTACAGGCCACTTTGTGTTACCTAGAAAACCTTAGGAGCATGACATATAGGTCAATAATATTCTTCTCTGCACGAAAGATATCAGCCTGAAATTTCAAAATCAATATTTGGAATTCAGAGGTCGTGGAGAGAGAAACTAAACAAAATGTGCAACTATCAAAAGAACAAAAAATTGTTGACATAAAGAACAATTTAGTTATTATCCTTATGCCGCATAATATAACATTACTGTAAGGAAAAGGGAAATGTGAAAATAAGACGGTAACATTCATGCGCGCCATTTTTCATAGCACTCTCACATTTAAGGATCTCATCCTCATCTACAACATGATTGTAAATACTGAACATTGTCACTATGACAATAAGCATCCTACATTCTCCAACTGATTTGAAGCTAGATGAGCATAGCCTATTATCCTTTCAAATTCTAATACAACACTACATTTGGTGATAATTGAGAGTATTTCGGAAGAAGCTATTTAGTTTTGCAACATGAAAAACCTCAGTAAACCCTTTTTCTTCTATCTCTCCCTCCTCCTTCAAATCCATAGAATCTATGAACTAAAAGCATTCAAATCCCATAAACAATTCAATAGAGAGGGAACCAAAAACTCCAATCAGGTGGACCAAACCTCAAAATTAGACCCTACCTCCCATGAAGGGTTCACTTACAATTACATTCACACCAACACACAACCATAAAAATTCAGTGCAAAATATCGATTTCTATCAAGCATTAAAACCCATCTACAACCCCAAGTTCCCAAAATTGTTCCTATTCAATGCTAAAAGAAACCCTTCAAAACTCAAACTACAACGATAAGTCCCAAATAGCAAAATAGCAACAAATTGAAGAGCAATAGAAAGAAGAAGAACCTGTCTGAGGATGTTATCAGCGATCCGGTAGTAGAATCGCAGAGCGATCCGATTATCGACGTCGAGTTTCTGAGTGCTGGCGGCGATGCTGATCATGTCCGAAGAAGAAGACCTCATTGTTCTTGTCTTCTCCTTCTGGTTTCAGCTTCTTCTTTCTAGAAACACAACAACAGCATCAACGGCATCGTTCAGGAAGAAACGAAGATGTAGTTGTTGCTGTTGTTGGTGAGGGAACTCGGATCGGTCGTCAATGGCGGGGGTTTGGATCAGGGAGAGGATGCGAGGAATTGCCAATGAAAGAGGGATTGTAATTTTGGTTTGTGGTGATGGCAATTGTGGAAATGCATGATCAGTTTAGGGGTCTGTTTGGTTGGTCGAATGTCGCAATGCCCCTTTCGTTTTACCCCCCACCATTTTCTAAGCATTCACTTGAGAAGGTGGGTTCTAACATGGTACCCCATAATATGGATCATGTGATGGTCCCCCTATTTTAGAGAAAAAAAACATCCCTATAATTATCAACGTGTCGAATGTCGCAATGTCATTTTCCATTTTCCCCCACCTTTTTTCTAAGCATTCACTTGAGAAGGTGGGTTATCGCAGGATATCCAATAAGATGGGTGCATGTGATGGTACCCCTACTTTGGAAAAAAAACATCCCCATAATTACCAACTTGTCACCGTGCCTCTCCCCATTAATATTTATGTTCTATTTGCAAACACAACCACATCATCTCCATAATTAAAGTTTTCCCCCTTGCAGCTCCATCATACCACAACCACATCATCCTCTCTCTGCTAGTGGCGTCGGCGCTGGCGTCGCCACCACCGCCACTGAGACCCCTAACCTCTAATGCCAACTATATTGCCACCACCACTGCATGACTACTTACCCCTCCCTGCACACGCATACTTGGTCAGTGGCTACCTACAACTTTCTACTTTCTCTGTCTCACATGCTGCAGACCGCCGCCGCCACAATGAATGTTGTCATCGCTGTCAGATCCGATGCACTCAACTTCGCCACTGTCCGCAACTCACTACAATGTCACTTTGCCTCTTCCTTGCCTCTCCTATTTTTCTTTTTTTTTTCTTTTTTTTATTTGATCTTGATGTTTGATTTTTGAATCCTAATATTTTGAGTTTGTACTTGAATTTGTATATTTGATTTTTTGGGTTTCTGATTTTATTGATATATTTTGAATGAATTATATTTCTTCTTCCTGTTGGCTTAGAAATTGAACATGTCAATTTTAGGGTTTGGCGTTCAATTTCAATATTAATTGGTTGTGGTAACTCGATTTTGGAATTTCTAGCATTCAATTTGGGATTATTTTGTTTTGTATTTGTATAGGTTTTGGAATTAGTTGGGAACGCAGCTAGGGACAACAAGAAAAACTGGATTATTCAGACGCATGTTCTGCTTGCTGTGAGGAACGATGGGGAGCTCAAAAAATTGCTGGCAGGTGCGACCATTGCTAGGGGGCAAACGGCAATTATGGGGATGATGCGGTTGTGTTTGCAAATAGATTAAGGGGGAAAGGCACAATGGCAGATTATTGGTAATCATGGGGATGTTTTTTCTGCAAAATAGGGGTACCATCACATGATACCCATGTTACGGGGCACCGTGTTAGAATCCACCACTTGAGAAATACTTTTTGAGTTATCCTAATTACTACTTAACTTTCTGCAATAATTCCTCGTTAAAAAGAGGTTTCATTTGACGCACAAATATTTTAAACGTTATTCTTGTTAATCTTTTTATCTAAAATGTTTATAAACTAATGATGGTAACATTTAAAATGTTCATGAATTAAGTGGGGGCAACCAAGGACTAATTGGAGATCTTTCTTTGTTGAGGGATCAATATGAGCACAAATGAAAAAGTTCAGGGACCAATAAGAGAATTTGTCCTTTGTAAAAGTTCTCTCTAAGAACGAAAAAGAATATGCAATCCAACAAATTGTTTTGTGAGAATGGATTCTCTCAGTGCGATCTCTCATCATTAATTAAGGAGGTCGAACTCATACACAACATATATTACAAATAAATTAATAATATAAGATCACACTTTACTTGTCAATTGAAAAAATCCAATTGATAGTATTCATTCTTTTACTAACATTACACTTCATCCCAAATTATATACAAAATATACTCTATCCTAATTTTTTTATTGGGATTGATTATAATAATTTGTTAAATTTCTATTTTCATTTTCATTTGAAACTGTAGGGCCAACTTTATGCTTCTTCTGCCCACATGGCTTAAGTTAAGTGAGAGCAAGAGCAAGCCAGCTACATTTTCAATGAAAAATCTAAGGTTCAAACTCTAGATAAGACAATCGTTAGGATAAACTATAGAAACACCTAGCTAATAGATTTGTATCAGAACAATGCCTATTGAAATACCCTGCTTTAAAGACCTAAAAAAATTGCTAATTCTATATTGAGCATTATTATTGATTAGAGAAGCCCTAAATTTTATTCTTCCTCTTATGAACTTGGGTTAAGTTCAACAAATTTCAGATTTAATATTAATATTTAATTATAATACATTTTAGAAGAAAAAATATGAGAAAATGTTGCTAGGTTATAGAAAAAGAGTTTAATTTTGATACATTAACAGCAGTCGTCCAATCAATTACTTTTATTTAGATAACTTTTTAAGGATTTGCTAATGTGTTAATATATAATTGGATTGCAATGTAAAATTCATTTCCATTGTTGTTAATGGATTCTAATTAAATCCTATAGAAAATTGCCAAATATATAGATGTTACTTAGATATTGTTGGCACCATAAAATATAGATTTAGGCCCTGATGATGGTTAGGCATAAAATTACATAACCCAAGAAAAGCCTAGTGCATGTAAAGGACAAAGAATAGAGCCGAAATACGTTGCTTGACCGAGGATCATCATCTCAAAATTGCCAATATTAATCTTGAATCAACTAATGTTATTTAAATTCAAGTTACTTGGTTGCTGAGTTGCATAAGCTTAAGTGTGTTAGTTAGCGGCAATGGTTATATGGTTTAGGTACATAATGTCATTGAATTTTGGAGTCATATAAACATTCACAAACTGACATTAAAATCTGAACAATGACACTTGCCTACATGGAAGCGGTAACGAGCAAGAGTCTCCAACTTGATTCAACGTAGCCGAGAAGAGCTGATTCAAGTTGAATCTCTGCATTAGAGTTAGCCAAATTACATGATCAAACTAAAACACACTCGGAGTTTGGTTATAATGCGTTGTCATCAAATCAAATTTTGAGCAAAAATAATTGATTATCTTACGCACTATTTTAAAAATCATGCCTATAGAATGACAATCACTCACTACTTTAAAAGTGAGTGGATAGCAATCAAACTTATAAAGGATTAAAGTATGGTGGATTCGGTGTCCCTGGGGTACCATGCCCTCTCAATCAAAAAATATAATTTAACATTGTATTAACGTAGACATTATTAAATAATGATAAGAATGTTCACAATAAAAACTTAATTTAAGTTTAGTTACATAATTTTTTCAATTTTTATTTTTAAAAATAAAATTCCCAAATTTAAACTAAAAATATTTTTAAAAAAATCTAAATAACCATGTAATTCGATTTTTGAATATAAAAATTAGAGAAACTATGTAACCAAACATAAATGAAGGTATTATTATTAATATTTGACAATTTTTAAGTTGCTACAGTACTAAATCAAATTTTTTAAAAAGAGAGGGTGTGATGCACCTAAGAATCCACCTAAAAGTATACAAAATCAAAACATTAGAAAAATGATATTTGAACAATCAAAAGTGTTGATAACCCAATAACCACACTCACAATGATGTGCTCGTTTGTTTTCGCCTTTCTTTGTAATAGATGTCACTCGAGTCACATTCTAGTGAAGAAGGCGCAATTACTTGACACACAAGTTTCCCATTTCTGTTGCTAGTTAGTTTTTCTTTCAAAAGTTTCTTTTCTATATCTTGTGTGTACAAGCCTAGCTGAGGTCACAGTTTTAACATGGTAAATTCTGTCTTTTCTATAGCTTTGTGTGTTGAGCTTCCCCCCAATTTTTCTCTTTTTCTTCTCCTTAATCTCATTAATCATCTCGAGCTATTGTGCTCTCATTCATGGCGAATCTTCAACCACAAGATCCCATCTCGAGAACATTCCTTTGTTTGCTTGATCTTGGGATCGCTGCAAAACATTCATCCTTGCTTGGCTCTCCAATTCTCTTGATTCTGAGATCATGTAGAGCATATATAATGTGGATCGGCATTGCGGCTGATCACTAGAATAATTTCAAGCGTGGATACCATCTGCAGGTGATCCCTATCATATTGCTATGCTTCAGGAGAATATGTTCTCCCATCTTCAAGGTGATGTTTATGATACTTCCTAACTATTACACTGATCAGTTGAGGATCATCTTATCGGGTGAACTTGATAATTCTAGACTTATTCCCTCTTGTGCTTGTGTTGGTACATGTAATTGTGGTTTAGGTGTTGTTAGAAATTATCAAGCTCATGACTATATATGTCATTAGATTTCTTAGAGGGATAAACGATAAATATAGTGGGTTTCGGTCTAAGATCATGCATGCTTATGGAACCCAGGACTGATATTGACAACACCCAGTTTTTTTAGAATCTAATAATGTGTTGTATGCTAGTTCTAATCAAGGACAGTGTGCTGATTCTCGAGGTCAGTCCAATGGTAGAGGCCTTAGAGGAAGCTCTTTAAAAGCCCCTGCCTAAGTCTTCTGGTTCTGGAATTCAGCTCTATGCAATGTACCAATTATGGCAAGAAAGGCCACCTTGTTGAATATTCTTGTTTCCAAATTATTGGGTATCCTGCTCGTTAGAACAAGAAATCAGCCAACAATTAATGTTACTGTTGATGCTGATCTTGAATTCTTGTTTAAGTTGGCAGTGTGACTTCTCATAAGGAGTTGAGTGATGGTCCAAGTTTCTCCTTTACTCAGGAGCAATATATATGTTGCCCTCATGGCCTTAATCCAACCTCATTCATCACAGGTTCCCTCACAGCACACCACCAACAACATCATTTGTCCTTGATCCAAAACCACTAGGTATTTCCAATATTTTAGTTTGTCACTTATCCAATTTTAACTCCTGGATTGTAGATACAGATGCAACTTATCATATTTCTCATTTCTTATCTGATTTGTAGTCATGTAGATATGTAAAATCTGTCCTTATTATGCTTCCCAGTGGCAGTACCATTATTACAAACATTGATACTACTGGATTTTTCTCTTAGTATTTTTACCTAACTTATGTTTTATATTTGCCATCATTTACTTTCAACCTCATTTTTTTTTATACTGTGACAATAGATCTTCACTCCGCATAGCCAACAATTCAGTTTTCTACCAACACACCAAACATATAGTAATCGATTGTTATTTGGTTCATGACAAATTGGAGGTCGGTCTCCTCACATTGTCCCCCCATCTTTGTTAACTAAGAATGATTGCATTAAAAAATTCTCTCTCATTTCTATAGCTTTGTGTGTAGAAGCCTTAGTTCAGTTTATAGTTTTAATAATAGACGCTACATTTTTTTTTTGTGAATATGGTTGTAAAATTGTCTGATACTTATAGTTGTTGAAATAACAACGTAACTTTACCTTTTGTGTGCATTTGATTGTACTTTCCACTTTAGTCTTTACATACCTGTATTTATTAGAGTAATAAATGTATTTTCATTCCTTTCTATTTAACCATTGGTTTGTTATAGTAGTTAGAATAACAGAAATAGTTAGTTTAGTTTGTTAGTTTTCTGTTATTGTTAGTTACATTGCTGGTAGTAAAACAGTTGAACTGATGTATGTATATATATGGCTTGCACCAGTTGCTTGTAAGCCAAGTAATTCAGTTTTCATTCATTCATTCTTGAGACTCAATATGGTATTTGAAGTTCTTTTTCCGCATCTCATCTCTCGATCATGCTTTCTTATCTCTGCTCCCTCAAGCGACGATTCTGCAGAAACCTCATGAACTTTATCAGTTCTCGAGTCTCCTTCTTGCGTTTTCAATAAGCATTTGAGGTAGTTTTCACCCGATTCTCAGGTTCTTGATAAGGAAGCTTGTTGGGAATTGAATCATATTACAGTTTTCATACATCCATTTACTCAATGCATATGAATTATCAATTCTTTGATTCCTCGCCACCAGTTCTTATCTTATTCATCTCTTTCAAACATGAAAAGATCACTCGGTTCCATTTGTCATTTTGTCAATCTCTTGTACAAACTAACAAAGAAAACCGATATATGATTTCAGGTGTTAAAACGACTAATAACCCTATCTCTAGCAATTAGGAATATTAGATGATTTGACCTAGTTCCAACTTAATGATGCAGTTTTCACTCACAACAATCGAGTTTTAGGTAGCTAAACTAAAACAAGCATTAAGCGTAAGATCAATTCATGTAAATCAGAGAAATCGATAGATTTATACATACAAGAGTTATATGGATACAATCACACCATAATATTCATCAAAATCCCAACAATAAGAGGATTACAAATCCATCTTACAAAAAGAAATCAAAGGGCAGGGTGATGGATGCTCACCATGACACGTTCTCACGCTGCCATGGTAAGTGCCGTCATGCTCCTCGACAAATTTTGGCTCCTTCTCCAACTTCCTCTTTGAAGTCTAAGGCTCTCTATATGTGAAGTGTTCTGTATATGTGAATTTTGGTGAAGCTCCCCGAATGCTGAATGCTCATGTCCTTTTATAGGGAAAATCTACTCTCAACACTGAGCGGTTTGCCTAGGTAGTTGAGCGGCCTTGGCGGTTAAGTTTTCTTTGCCATGAAGCTTTCTCAGTCTAAAAAGGAAGCTCGACCCTATCTGTCAGAGCGCTGAGCGGTTTGTAGGGCAGTTTGGGATTGCTTCACTCTTAAGTTACTTCAGTCTTAAGCAATTCCATTTGAGACAGAGGTCGCTCAGTGGCTCCTCAAGGTCGCTAAGCGAACTGGAGCTTCATTAGGTTGCTCACTTCTTGTTGTTTCTAATTCCTTTGCTCCGTACCTCTTATTCCTGTAGGATTTTAACAAGAATTGCATTATTTCGCTCATATGAATCCATTATCTTGATTATACTAAATTCATACAAAAGTGGGGAAATTGGTTAGTGAATTCATATAAAACAATGCAGATAAGTGTCATTTTAACCTATGAAAATACCAAAAGATGACACTTATTAGTATACAAAACCAAGCATAAATCAGATGGAAGCATTGATAGATATAAAGCTCGTTTGGTGGCTAAGGGCTACACACAACAAGCTAGGATTGACTTTCAAGATATCTTTTCTCCTATAGCCAAGCTCACTTCAGTCAGAATTTTTCTCACCACTGCTGCAACTAAAGGCTGGCATTTCTTACAATTAGAAATCAACAATGCCTTTCTTAATGGAGATCTTGTTGAGGAAGTCTATATGGAAAAGCCTTTAGGTTATCACAAAGAGGGGGAGCATCTTGTTTACAGGTTGAAAAAATCCATATATGGATCGAGACAAGCTTAAAGACAATGGTTCACAAAATTTTCAACTTCTCTGATCAACAATGGCTTTATTCAGTCTAGAAATGATTACTCATTGTTCACTCAAGGTTCAAGAGATTCCTTGGTGGTTCTTTTAGTATATGTTGATGATATAATTGTTGCTAGTGCATCATAGTCAAGAATTCTTCAAGTCCAGCAGTAGCTAGAGAACCTATTCAAGTTGAAAATCCTTGGTGACCTCAAATACTTCGTAGACTTGAAATAGCCAAATCCCCTACTGGAATTTTGCTATCTCAGCACAAGTACACTCTAAATTTACTAGTTGATACAAGGTTTCTTGATGCTAAACCTGAACTTTTGCCAATGGAGCCAAAGCTTACACTATCCAATGATGATGGAGATCCTTTAAAAGATCCTTCACAATATAGAAAATGATTGGTAGGCTTATGTATCTTACTATTTCAAGGTCGGACATTTGTTTTGCAGTCAACAAATTAAGCCAACATATGACTAATCCTAAATCCACTCATCTTGCTCTCCATCATTTGCTTCGGTATTTTAAAAAATCTTCAGGCCAAGGCATTCTGTCTTCTGTTGCATTTTCCCTTTGATTGCAGGCTTATGTGGATGCAGATTGGGGGTGGCTGCAAAGACTGCAAGCGCAATACCATTGGTTTTTGTGTGTTCATTAGTGATTCATTGGTGTCAAGGAAGTTCAAGAAACAAGCCACCGTGTCTCGATCTTCTGCTGAAGCTGAATACAGGGCCTTAGCCAATGGCACAAGTGAAATTGTTTGACTTCAAAGTTTTCTCCTAGACTTTGAAATCACCATTGGTCGTGCCTCAGTTTTTTGTGACAATCAAGTTGCCATTGCCATTGCCACTAATCCGGCTTTCTTTGAGCATTCCAAGCATATCAAAATTAGTTGTCACTTAACAAGGGACAAAGTCAATGAAGGCGCAATCGTACTCATTCATGTTAAATTAAAAGATCAGGTTGTAGATCTTTTGACAAAGGCAATCCCAAGGCCTTTGTTCGAACATTTAGTCTACAAGTTGGGAATTCTCAATATATATTCTCCAACTTGAGGGGGAATATTAGAGTGATGAATGTATTTTCATTCCTTTCTATTTAACCATTGGTTTGTTATAGTAGTTAGAATAACAGAGATGGTTAGTTGAGTTTGTTAGTTTTCTGTTATTGTTAGTTACATTGGTGTTAGTAAAAGCTGAACTGATGTATGTATATATATGGCTTGCACCAGTTGCTTGTGAGCTAAGTAATTCAGTTTTCATTCATTCTTGAAACTCAATAGTATTTGCCATTTCATTTCAGCCTTGTTCTTGGTATTGATTTCCTTTGTCTCATGAAAGCCCTTGCAATCGGAGTCTAGGATTTCTTCGTAACTTGTCTATGTACAATGCAATTTTAGTGTCAATTGAACCGATTACAATTTTCTTTTATCTTTGCCTCTTGTTGTTTGACTTAAGTCAAACGTACGTTTATCATTAAATAGTTTGAGAACTCATTTTTATATAAAATTGTTATATTCTCTTAACTATGTTCTACCTTAAAATGTCATAGGGTTTGAATTTTAAAAAAAACCACTATTACCTCAACGGATAATTAATTTTTACACATTTTAAAGTGTGAAAAAAACTATTACCACAAAAAATAAAAGCTCTTTTATATGAGAGAGAAAAAAAGTCAATGAAATATAATGAGATTTATAAGGATTATTTAAAAGTCAAATATCTAACATTTTTATGACTGATCACATCAATGAATACTTTGTTGGTGTAAACAAAAGAAAGAAAGAAATGTGAAAAGAATAAAGAAAAAGAGAGAGAAGTTCTTGCCAAAATAAAATTGGAAGAGAAAAAAAAAATTCTAACTGCACCGCTGACCAAGTTGCATCATTAAAATTCTAACTGCCCCGCTGACCAAGTTGCATCATAAATCAAATATCGTTCACGTTACTTCACAAATTAATAATCATGATAATAACTGAATTATTGCGATGAAACTTCATAAATTTGAAACGAAACCATGCATTGAACGGTCAATCCATTCTTTCTAAGACATTTTTCTTGATTCAATTGGTCCCACGTATATGAGGTTCTATTGTTATACAGTTCTTTATTTGCATGCATGTTTACATATATGGAAGAAATGTTTGTGATCACGTATCTGCATATACAATGTTGTGATAATACGTTGCTATTAAGTTGAATGGTCTTCTGGTAATATTTGACCTCAAATTCATTCTGTAGAGCAGAGGACAGAGCTGTTTACTATAGCTCACATTTATATTGGACAAAGTTAAAATAAAGTTGGACCATATTATCAAGAAATTCAACCACTATATTTTCAAACTCAAATGTCTTTTCGGCGTTGAAGCACGTTACTATATAGTTAAAGAAATGATGCACCGAAATGATTTGCACCAAATGTAAAAAAGATGAACAAGTCTTTAAAACCTAACAAATTAACCTATACACTCTTATAAATAATATTTAACATTTTTAAGGATAAAAGAAGAAGAAGAAAAATATTAAGTATCATTCATAAAAGTGGATAAGTTGATTTGTAAGTTGATAAGTTGAGTCTTTAAAAAGATTGATATATATACACACACATTAGTGTGCTTAACAAGCCCTTTGTGGCTATCAAATATTAAACCTATATAACAATGTGAAAGAAATAAAATAGAAAGTGAAATTAAGGGAAAAAATGCACCAACTTTGTATGTAAAAAATGAAAACAAGCATGATAAACTCTACATTTGTGAGTGTTTACACTTTACACCATCCACCTTTCAACCCTACAAATTACTTACGAGAAAAACGAGCATGATAAACTAAATCAATTAAATAAATAGACCAAAAAAATTGACTAATTGGACACCAAAAAGGAGAATCAATTAATGAAAAATATTTAAAACAATATACGCATTTGCATCATGAATTCAAAATCGCAAGGTAAGGGGTGACACACATAATATGTAGCAACTAGTCATTAATATTAATTAGTTAATAATTAGTCGCTAAGACATTGTCATACTTCTACAAGAAAGTTATATAAAAACACAAAAAGATAATAAAGAAGTTCAATGCATGATCAAAATGGCTACTCGAACTTAAATCCTAAAAGTGACTCTTTAAATTTGACGGAATTCTGAGGTTATCTTGTTGGAGTTTTTCTCATGTCTTTATTGCTTGTGTGTCCTCTAGGAGAGCTTTCCCAAGGTCTATTTTGATAGCATATTATTGGATCATGGTTTGTTGAGCCCTAATGGCTCGACCTTCATTCTTTGTAATCAAGGCACCAAGCCTTTCTATCTCTGTCGAAGCTCTATTTCAGTGTAGCGGGTTTGGGCCTTGTTAACTGAATCTGACAGCTAGCTGTGGGCAGTACGCGCGTCCTCAGATTTTTAATCTTGGTCTCTGCATTCTCTATAGTCGTCTTATACGTTTGTAGAGAGGAATTGGCTTCTTGGGCACCTAGAAACTTGTCATTAAAACCATGATAAAAGCCCCTCAAGTTAGCTACCAAGTTGGTGAGGGAATTTGGCTTGTAAGCACCATCCAACTGACACAAATTATCATTGAACTCCCCTTCAAATAACAACTAACTTGTTTAGCACAAAAGTGAGGAACCTTACAAGGTATTGGAGAGTTTGAGGTGGAGGAGTTGGTTGTCGAGGTGCTTGGAAGGATAGACCCGGTTGAGTCACAAGAGTGCTTTGAACCTCATAGCCAGAAGTAATGGAATCCTTAACTTTGAACCACCCTCGTGGAGGTTGGACAAATCGGCCAGTAGATCCTCATCAGTACATCATTGTCAATCACTATTAAGGCTTTTCCATGCTCAATGAGAAGAGGAACCTTTAAGGTGGGCTCAATAGGTGGTGCTTTAGACATCACCTCATCTTTGGGATCGATCCTTTCTTTGTCTTTAGTGCCCAGCTGCATGACAGTGAGAACAAAGGTGTCAAAATTGGGGCATAACACAAAGTAAAAGATGAAAGTTGAAACACCTTGACAATAGTAGATGAATTGGAGAGCAAAGGATCTTGATCTATGTCATTTAGAGTTAAAGATTTAAAAATAATTTTAAACGGTAGACCCCATCATCACATAACGCTATTTAAGTGGAAGGAGCATGGTTTTAGGTGGCTTTCCTAGACCATGCAAGAATTTCTCAAAATCCATTTGACACTCTTTTCTTAGTGAATGAATATACACTAAATTTATCCAAAAATAATAATTTTGCGTCAACATTTATTTGTTCCTTTTACAAGATAAATTTTATTTTAAGAGAGGGGGGCGCAAATTCTTCAATGAATTTGTTCATATATAGTTTTATTACTATTTTGGTAAGATTTGTTAGCTGAGAGGGAGAGAAATGAGTGTTAATATTTGAAGCAAGAACCAAGCTTGGGCACGATTGGGGATTATTTGGGGGGAGGGAAGTCAAGGTCCGACAACCACCAACGGCAATTGAAGGTGGAGATAGGCACACACCCTCTCTCTGTACGAGTAACTGTTGTCGGCGTACACATCAACTAACTGTCATTGGTAGACGCTAATTTGTCACAGTCACTGTCTTCTGCGCTCTCATGTCTCCCAACACCCTCAAATCCGTCAAAACTCTGGTGTCAGATCTGCCACGCTACTTGGTTTTGGTTCAACATATGATCTTCACCATGAGAATGAGAATGTACAACGAAGGAGGCAGCGATGACAGGGTGAGGGGCAATGGTGCCGACGGAGGATGTGTGAGCAGTGCCAAGACCGTTACAAGGGCAGCGAAAAGGCCAATGGAGGAAGGAGAAGAGAAGACTGCTGAAACGGAAAATGAATATAAGGATAAAAATATTATTTTATTGTATATTTTTATTAAAAAATTACCCGAACCATTTTGGTTCTTCACCCAACAAGGGTCAGTTTAACGTCCTCTATAAGTTTAGATAAAAGTAATGTTTGTCAAATATGAAACTTTACATGAAAATTCTTATCAAAGACTCAAGACTATGAAAAGATTGACTGACAAATGGCAAGCAAAATTTCCAAACGTCCTAATCCTTTTTGACTTAATCAATATGATTACAAAAAGTTGGATTGAGCTAATTCATTAGGACAACCACATTTCAATGCAGTAGATGTGGAATTAATTAAGATGAGAAATGATTTGATTTGTAAATTACTTATGATATTAGATATTTTAAGAAAAGAGAATTGATTTGACTTGATTTTCAAAATTTATGAGAATTCAAATTGCTTACATTAGAAATTCTATCATTTTTGTAAAAATTTGTTTGGAATTGAATTCGTTTAACATAAAAGACCATTTTGTCCATATTCAACTAACTAAATTTACAAACTCTATCATCTTCATCAAATTAAACTTATTATTATAAAATATTATTTTACTCCTAATTTTTCTGAAAGATTCCTTTCAAAAAATATTTTTACAAAAAACAACTACCTCAAAAAAAAATTTCCTAAAAAAAATTTTTGGAATTTTTTTTGGGAAAAAAATAAATTTTTTTACAATTTTTTTCCAATTTTTTCAAAAAATATACTTTTTAAAAATATGTACTTTTTCAAAAAATTTAAAAATTTAATTCTTATTTTAATAACTGTAAAAATGTAAATTAATCAATAGAATGAAATCAATTCTTGTTTTAATGAATTTTAAACATGGTAATTAATTTTTAAATCAACTTGGTTCCAACAATTGATATTGAAATTAAATCAATTCTATTCAAATCATTTCAAATCAAATCATTTTCCATTTCGTTTGATCTGAATCACACCCATAAAGAATTCGGACCTTGGACAAAAGAATGTCTTGCTTTATTGAAATGTTAGGTAACAAGGATTTGAATAATATATTTTTCGGTATGAAATTCGTTGTATTGAGAGAGAGATATAGAGAGAAAAAAAAACAAGTGGGGAGGACAAACAAAAGTTTAATTTAACATGACAGACAAAAGTTTATAGTCAAACTGATGAATTTTTGCATAAATATTATATATAAAAAAAATGTGTTTTTATCAACACGATGTCATAGGTTCTTAACATAATTAGGAAGATTCAAATCTGTAATAGGTGTTTGACATTATTATTGGTATATGTTGACATCAGTTCTCCATTCACAAGCTTTGTACGCCCGTTGATCGAGTGAAGTTTTTAATCCCTTATAAAATACTAGATAATGAGAAATATATACTAGTATTAATCCCAACCTATATAACAAGTTCATTGGGCAACACACTTGCCTTAACATAATTTATTTTGAACAGTATACACAACACTACTTGAAATTACTTGAAATTAGAGCCCTGCGTTAATTAAAGATAAATTTTACATTAACATCCCCTTTTTTGAGTTAGTTTTCATGATTGAGATAAATTAAATTATTAAAAGAGTTAAATGTTATTCAAACAAATTATATTTAAAATACTACATCAACTTATTAATTATTCACCACGATTTTCATAATCACAAATCCTATGAAGATTTTATTTACTGATAGATTAATAGTAAATTAGTGTGGTTTTCCATGAATACAAATATATTTCTCTCATTTAATCTTGTGAGAAATTATACTCTCTATCATAAAGGAGATAGGCATATTGAGAAGAGAATCATGCAAAGAAGAAAAGAATGACAAAAAAAAAATAAAGGGTTAATAGTAATTTATCTTTGTACTATATTTATTGTGCACTTAGCTCTTTAATGTTGTAAGATATGTTATTCAATTATCTAAATTTTTTATACAATGTAAATAAGACATTTTGTCAATTTTAACGTCTAAAAGATCAGTTAGTATACATGTGTATGTCACATGATATATCTTAAAGACAAAAATTATCATTTCTTTAAAATAAAAATAAAATAAAAATTATTAAAAAAAAAAGAACTCAATTCTGTCAAATCCTTTCACCTGACCATTCTTTCCCTTCTTAAATAGAACTCAATGCCCAAAACCCTTTCATACTTATTACCACTGTTAGACTTCGACTGCATCCTACATTGCCTCCTGTTACGTCTTTGCCTCCTTCGTTTGCTCTTTCCATTTTACATTTTTCTTTGGTGGTTGCTTTTGATTTCGACTGCTATCAATGCTATTTTTCTCATTGTTGTCTATGCTTTATTATCAAAAAATTAATTTCTCTTTTATTTTTATTTTTAAAAAAGGATAATTTTATCATTATAATACACCATTATCTAAAAGACACGTATATAGTAAAAAAGTTTTTAGACGTTAAAAGTGACAAAATATCTTATTTGCACTATTTAAAAAGTTTAGGGCGTCAAATTACACATTTTATAACATTAAAATATTAAATAGACAACAGCCATAATACATAACACAGGAGATAAGTTGTTGTTAATCCAAAAATAAACCTTAAAATTGAGGGACAATATATGTGGAGGATGCATCTCTACCGTCTAACTGAACTGCCTCTCCCAGGACAGAACAAAATTATCTGTTATAAGAAGACAAACACGGTTTCCGCCAGGAAGTTTTCTCTAAATTGAAAAGTATGAAGTGCACGTAATTGTGCCACGTTTGGATTGGCACAGAAAGAATCCATCAACAACACAACAAATACACACTTTGGAAGCTGCAGCAAACACAGCATAAACGACTAACCGTACTGTGTTGACTCGCGCTCCCCTTTTTCATCGGGGCAAGAAACGACGTCGTCGTTGCGCTGATGGGGTTCATTTCCATTTTGTGCCCCTGCTTGGAGAAGCGCCTCAAGGCCGCAGCAGCCTCCCAACACGGCGCCGACGATCCCGGCGACGACGGAGAGTCTTGGGACCTCTTCTTCGACCTCCAAACCCTCCAGCTGGCAACCAATTTCTTCTCCGAGCTCAACCAGCTCGGTCACGGAGGCTTTGGCCCTGTCTTCAAGGTAACCAATTCTTCTTCTTCTTCATTTCATTTGTTAAGAATAATTTATGTTTAAGATGGGAAATGATTTGATTTGATTGATTTAATTTAATTATAATCTTTTAAATATTTGATTCATTGTAATTTGTCTTTTGACAGTAGGTTTTTAGTCAACAAATTGCACAATTATCATAATACCGTTATTTCTTATTTTTTGAATTTTCTTTAAGCGGGAGGTTTAACATCATTATTTTCTGAAAACAAAAATTCGAGGTTCTCACTTGCAATATGGGAATTGGGCAAGTTGGGTTTTTTTTTTTTTGCACTTTCTTTTTTTGGGTTTGGTGCTTTATATGTAGGGAGTGATTCTCTTATTGGTTGCGCTAATAATACTATCATCGCGTTAATGCAGGCAGCTTAGTGAGTTTTTGTTCATGTCATGTGAAATTCCTGCAAAGTTCTAAGCTTTGATTTTGATTAACTGTTTCTGTCTTGAAATATAGCGTGGGAGGAGTGTTAAGAGACACATAAGAGAGCTTAAGATTTCGCGATAGATGATTTTTGACCCAGTAACAAAGCCTTTACAATTAAGTCGGTCTAAAGTTCGTTCCTTGCCGACCTCCCATTTCCAAAATAGTCCACATTAAAGAGCTTGTGTGTGAGGGGCCATGTTAAGCAATATATAAAATCATTCAATTGTCTTAACACAACAGTTTAAGCTTTTGGAGCGAGGTTCCTATCAGAGAGAGAGAGAGAGAGGAAGGTTCTTTAATTACCATGTACTTTCATTGCAGTGCTGGAATCTAGAACTATAGCAGTAATGTGTTTTAGCTTCTATTTCATTTTAAGCCCCATATTACTTTCGGGGCAACTAAAATGTTAGGCACGTGTGTCTCTCCTCTGTCTATAGCACCTTCAAAAATAAAATAAAGCAGAAAAAAAAGGATAAATCTGAGATTTCTGGAGATTGTATGATTTTTCTTTTTCTTTTATATGAAAAGAGAGTTGTAATTTCTGTAACAGAAAGGTTAATCTAATTTATTGACCCCATTGTCTTTTCGCTGCTTCTACATACGCTTGAACTGTTTTTAGTGGTTGGATAATGGTTGATTTGTTTCCTGTCCTCAAGCTAAATTTCATTAACTTATGCATGCTTTTCTGCAGGGATTGTTGCCTAATGGTCAAGAAGTAGCTATTAAGAAGCTGTCATTAGAATCAAGACAAGGAGTTAGAGAATTCACCAATGAAGTCAAACTATTACTAAAAATTCAGCACAAGAACTTGGTTACACTATTGGGTTGTTGTGCAGAAGGACCTGAAAAGATGCTTGTCTATGAGTATCTTCCAAACAAAAGCCTTGATCACTTTCTGTTTGGTAAATAGAACAATTTCTGCTAGACGCAGATGAAGATGTGAAAGTTTAACTCCTTGTTTTCTTGTTGCTTCGGGTGGTGATTGACAGTTGTCACAAATTTCAGATCAAATGAAGTCTTCATCTTTGGACTGGACAACACGCTTTAGAATAGTTACAGGTGTGGCCAGAGGACTTCTCTACCTGCATGAAGAGGCCCCAGAAAGAATAATTCACAGAGACATTAAAGCTAGCAACATATTGGTGGATGAGAAATTAAATCCGAAAATTTCAGACTTCGGCTTGGCAAGGCTGTTTCCTGGGGAGGACACTCATGTGCAGACATTTAAGATTTCTGGTACCCAGTGAGTAGACTCTTCACCACTTCTTGTTTGTTATTCTGATGTCGGCATACTTACGCTTTTCATATTTGATGGATGCAGTGGTTACATGGCTCCTGAATATGCAATGCGTGGATATCTATCTGTGAAGACAGATGTTTTCAGTTATGGAGTCTTGGTACTAGAAATAGTTAGTGGGAGGAAAAACCACGACATGCGGCTTGGTGCAGAAAAGGCGGATCTCTTGAACTACGTAAGTTGATCGATCATATGGGAGGCATGAATGCAATAGTATGGCTTGCTTATGCACATGAACATAATTCTTGTTATATTACAATCAGCTACTATTATGCATATTTTCTATGTATGCAAATGATTCACAAAATCGGAAAGTGCTGTCAAGTCATGATTCTTGTTCTTGATAAAGCTAAACAAACATTTTTCTGAATAAATTATGTTGACAGCACTCCTTCCCCAAGTACTTTTCCTGGTTAACTTGTTAGCTCTAAGGGCGAGCCTCGCTCAACCTGGTGGTTACGGGTTCTAGTTGCAAAATAGCATCTCGACCCACGAGGGTAAGGTTAACTACTCCTATAAGGCACGCAGTCTCGTACACTAGGCTGTCCTCATTTTAATAAAACTTACTCCCTAAATAAAGTATAAATAGACCAAGGGATTTGATGTATATATAAATCTCTTATGCCGTTGAAGATGAACAGATTAAAATCATGCATTGACATGGCATCATAAAGCATCTTGCTTCATGTGAACTGGGCAATAAAAACCTGCATCTTAAGGAATGGTATGTGTATCATATCTGTATTTAGTGTCTTGTGCGGTGAGAAGTATCTAACATGAAACTTCAAACCGTAATTGACACCACCCATCTACCACTGAATGCCACTATTTCTTTCAAACTCTTCAATATCTTTGCTGTATTTGTAGGCATGGATGCTTTATCAGGGAGGGAAGATTATGGATCTAATTGATCAAACTCTTGTTAAATACAATGCCGATGAGGCAGCAATGTGCATTCAGCTTGGTTTGTTGTGCTGTCAAGCAAGCGTAATCGATAGACCTGACATGAATTCTGTTCAACTCATGCTCTTGAGTGACTCATTCACTCTGCCAAGACCAGGTAAACCGGGGATTCATGGTCGTGTCGGACGTTGGACCACAACCACCACTTCTGCTTTTACCAATAGTAATGGTAATAGTAGTGCAACCAAGGCTTCAGGAGGTGGTAGTTATGTAGAGGATTATTCTAGAAATTCTATCTCAACTTCTTCTTTTGACGAAGGAAGATGACCTTCATTCATATTTGTTTATAGTGTAATCAGCTAGAGCTATTAATAGATATATTCTTTTTGCAATATGCTACTTATTCCCTGTGTTTGGTTGTTGAGATAGAATAGGAATACAAAGACATGAGGATAAAGGCATAAAAAATAAGAGAACAAGTCAATCTTGTATTCTGTTTGGTGACAGTATACAAGACACACTTATTTGTATCTATATCTTGTTTGGTTTAATGGAGACAAGACAGAAAATACACTCTAAGTGACTTAGAATACCCTTATTGCATTAATTTAATAGAAGAAAAAACACATTATTCTAATTTAAAAAGTTGTGTCATTGTGTTTTGTTCCAGTGTCCCAACAAAATAGAGGTACAGAAAATACACAAATTTTTTATCCTTAGACACAAATTTTTGTACATGTCTCAATAAACAAACAGAATTTTTTTCCCCGTGTTTCAGTGTTTCTGTCTTGTCTTAGTAAACAAGCATTGCCATACAGTGCAAGATTAGCTTGATCTATTTAAAAGAATATGAGGTTTGAGGCGTTTTGGGTTTCTTCATTAGGCATTTTGATAAGTTCAGTACTTTTGGATACTTAATTAGTTACAAGCTTGAGGATCTTCGGTCGTATGTACATTGATGATTGAAGGGCTTATTTTATTGTTGAAGAACTAGTTTTTGGGTATAATTCTAGTATGGTATGACCTTTTCTTTTTTAATGAATAAAGATTATTCAATCTTCTGGAATCCTCTTAGGAGCATGGTTGACATAATTGAATGTGGAACTAGCTAGTTGCAATAGATTTTCACGGAAGACTTTTATTTATATCATTTGACAAAGATGCAATGATCCCTGGGGGAGAGTAATAGGGAAAACATCTACCTTTTCTAAACTGGTTTTGATTCTGCAAGTCTTCCACTACGTGTGGCTTTCAGGTGTGTGACATTATCCTCAACGACTTTGGTTTCTATGCTACTCATAAAAATTTCCCAATTAAATTTATTTTCTACCAAGTAATGATGGGTAATTGAAGATGACTGCAACGGTCTCAGACAAAGATACCATATAACCTTAGCCTTGGCCAAAGGCAATGTCGCTTTGGTTAAGCTTCGTTCCCGTTTCCAAAAAAAAAAAAGACTCAAACCAAGTTAAGATAACATTGTACAACGATTTTTTCTAAATTTCACCCTATTACTTTGGATAAATGATGCACCTTATTACAAAAATTTGGTTCATAGTTTTCTTTAAAAAGATATGGTTATTTTTACCTTTTCTCTTACCACATCTCTACTCCTAGGATGGGAATAAGTTAGACGTGTCATTAATTTTCGGTTTGAGCTTGACCTGTTAATTATCAAAGGTTTTTTTCCAGCCTAATTTGGCCTATTTGTGAGGTCTGACATGTGTCTCCCATTTGAATTACATTCAAAGTAATATATGTTTTTTTTTTAGTAAAACACATGAATATTTATAAACAGGTCGGTCTGACAGGTCTAACAGGTTTTGGGAATGGATTGGGTCTCTTCTCTTTACCTAAAGACGCTTTTAGAAAGGTCTGAGCTTAGCCTATTTTTTAAACAGGTCAATCCACTAACAGGCCAGATCACAGGTCCTGAGAGGCTGCTTGACATGTTCCTACCCCTATCTAACCCTCTCCTCTCCCTCTTTACCACACCACTCCTCTACTCACCACCACCACCCCTCACTCTCTTCCTCCCCCAAACTCTCCTAGCTTCCTTTTCCTCCAATCCTGAAAATGGCAATACATGAGATTCAAAATCTCTTAATCTCATGATAACTCACTGTCAAAAAAGATATCTAAAGATTAATGAGGTTTAGCAATCAAATTTAAAAATAAAATTACAACAAAAAATAAAAAAGTTAACCAACTTGGTGATGTTCATGAGGTGCACAATTTCAAGGTCGATGATAATACGATTGATGTGCAGTAGAGGCACGATCAGTAGCAAGCTGTGACAGTGCGTACATCGCTAGTTGCAATCACTACTGAGCCACTTCACCATAAATAAGGATGAGATTTGGGATCGTAAATGGCAGTAGTCATTGTTGTATGCCTCACGAGTTCTGCAGGGGTACTTGACGAAGGCATCTCCCAACAGTCGTCAACAAGGAGGACCATGTGGTGGTTGGTGGCGAGGGCAAGGTAGGAGAGTGGGGCTCAGGGGGCATAGGGAACTTGGCCTTGGTGAGGTTCTAGAACAAGCGGTTGTTGGAGGAGGGTCTTGCATGAACAACCTTGTGTGGAGGTGGAAAGAGATGGAGAAGAAAAGGGAAGAAGAAGGAGGGGGAAGTGAAAAGGGAGAGAAAGGCAAAGGATGAAGGGAACAGAAGATTGGGGACCACCACCACGATGGCACAGGCAATAGGTCTATCCTCCTCCTCCATCATGGTGGAGCTAATGGCACAAATCTTCATAATTGTGTTGGATGAGAGGAGTGAATTGGGTAGAATAGGAAATAAATTTAGCTGCATTTTTAAAAAAAATGTTTAATCACATTTTAAAAGTATTGCTAAATATAAATTAATCCCCATATGCCTTTGATGAATCATTCACCAATACTGGCTTGGGCAAGCTATCAACCTCCTTGTACAACGCGTGTTTACCTAGGATTTCACGGCGACGTTATTTTGTCAGCCCACCTTTCATTTTAGATTTTAGATTACTAATATACACAACAATTAGTCGGTATGCTACTTGAGTCTAATTCCGTTCGAGACGAAAGCAACATTTCTAGTGTTGGCCACATGCAAAACAATTTGCTTCCACTCCAAAACAAAACACTGACAATAATTTAGAAATACGAGAATCATTCTGATCTTATAAGAAAAATTATAAAATCCTACAATGATTGATGAACCAGGCCAAAGTACTTCTCAAAAATACTAAAGGAAATCCAGCAAGAAAGCCAACTTGAACAAAATTTTAACCAGTATCCACCAAGCCATGAACAAATTCAAAGCTGATAAATGAGAACCTAAGCCTCTGTAAGGGGATAGTCAAACACAACATCTTTGCCTGAAAGTTTCCTGTAAACTGCAGCAAAGGTCTCCAACTTGTACTCAGTGTTGTTCCTCTCCTTGGGGTCCAAGAAAACCTACGGGAGAAAAACAAGATGGGAAAAATTACATTGATTATAAAAAAATGAGTTTCATGACAAGCATAACCATATGGATTTATTTTCCCTAGATGCTTGCTCATTAACTTGGATGACTATAGATAGTTTCTTCAAATCTTGATGGTTGATTGGATATAAGAGAAGAAACTTCAATAGTTCTTTGGCTTAGATAAATTTACCTTCATGATTTTGGATCCATCAACCCGGTACCTAACACGCTTCCCAACAATCTCAGCAGGCAATACAATATCTTCCAGCATTGCTTCATGCACAGCAGTGAGGGTACGGCTGCGGGGACGCTGAACAGCAGAACCTTTCTTTGGTGGCCTCACTATTCTTCGGGTGGCAATCAAGACAACATCCTACAAGTTTAGGGTGATTAAGAAATAAGGCATCACTCAGAAAAAAAGAAATTGAATAATAAATAACTGGAAAATGGAGACACAATTTCTCAAGACTAACATTATTATAACAACATTACAGTATATGCATAGTAGCTTAACATTTACAAATGACTAGTAGTCAAGAGCAGTTCTATGCAAAAATAGGCAACAATTTGATTGAAATGAATATAAAGTTCAACAAGCATTCTAAATGAGTAACATACTGTATAGTAGATAATGGTGAAATAGTCGGAAACCTGTTAAGAGGCAGAATATTGGTAACAGAACTTAAACTATGCTTACCTTCCCACTAAATTTCTTCTCAAGCTCTCTAACAAGCTTAACATGAATCTTCCTGAAACCTTTCCTTAATCTGTAGGGGACATGGATAACCACAGCCTTGCGGTTCCCAGAAACATCAATTTGGCTGTAAATCAGAAAAAGTGTTTTACATAAGACAGGCAGAAATCATAACACTTGACCATAAAAAAAATTTACAATAAAAACTAAGCAATACACATCCTTACACAGCTGAATTTATGTATAAATCTTTCAGCTCAGATTTCAGATCCTGGTTGGTATTCTCAAGATCAAACAATGCCTACAACAACAAAATTCAAAGAATATTTATACTTTGTAACTAAAACTGAATAACGGCAGCAACAACAGCAGTAACACATTTATTATAATCAAAATGAAACCTGTCCAACGGACTCTTCGAATTCGGTTGGCTCAGCATCCTTATCTTTGTGGATTTTCTTCCTTGATGTGTACATCTTCACAACTGTTTATGAAGAAGGAAAAGAACTTTGTTAAACTGTAGATTTTGGCTAAACTGTAGTTAAGCATAAACATCTAACACCAATCATGACATGACATAACATGTCCATGGATACACACAACAGTAAAATTAAAAGAAAGAAGAATTAACACATTAATCACATCTCCAACATCCAGTAAAATGAATTACTTCCCCCATCATGTTCCGCATACAACAGACTGTAGAGCAATCCAAGCCTGAATAAGTTTTAGTAGTAAGATATCCGCAGAATTTGCAAGACAATAACAGCACAAATCATACAGCAATCTTAAACTAGTAGATTAAACATTTCAAATGATATATTAATCCGTGGATACATATGTGATCAACTAGGTACAAATAAAACAATGCTAACGGTAATACAGAGCAGCGTGGCAACATCTTATAGTTTGTAGTCAACATGGTAGCGATAAGCATTCAATTAAGAAACCATGGACTGGGAAACGTAGAAATAGAGAAATTAAGATTACGATTAATGTCAATCATTCAAATTCAGTCCCACATATAATGATAAATAAAGAAAAATGTGTCTTTAAATCTCATTCAAAGAATAACAATCACAACCCCTACACACTCCAAAAAAAAAACGGTTTTTTTTTCAAAAACAAATTGTAAATCATCTGAACCTAACACAACAGAACCATCGATCAACCATCAACAACAACAATCATACGGGAAGAACTCCCATTCCATATTCCACTAATTTCGGCGAAAGGAAGCCATAGAATGCTTGAAAGGCGAAATGGGCGTAGGGTTCAAATCTCACCTCAAGAAGATGCGAGCTGCTGAGAGATACGCAGTTAAGAGTGAGAGAGAGTTCCTCTCTGGTTTCGCAGTTCAACGAGAAGAAAACCCTAGGGTTTGGGGATTAAGCTAAGGTTGGTTTATAAAGATTGTGTGAACGACTGAGATTGATTTTCTGGAAGCATGAATGGACGGTTTCAATTTAGTGAGAGAAATTATGTTGTAGAATGTATCGTGGCCGTTGGATTAGCGTTGTGAATATTAGCCCTCATTTTAGAATGTATCCTTACCGTTCGATTATCACTATCTTTCTAAAATATGCTTTTGTAGAAAAAAAAATTATATATATATATATATAACTCCCAATTTATTCTACGTTATTATCGACTTCGACAATTTCATATTTTTAATTTTTTTTAACTATTTTAATCCTTATTACTTTTTAAATTAATCAATTTAAGTGAGAACTTATTTACTTTGTCATATAAATACTCAAACATCCATTTTAAGTTTTTACAAACATACCTCCACCAATGCATAATTGATTTTCATCATGGACGCACACGTTTTGTAGACATAAGATGTGAAACAATGTCGTTTTGCTAAAAGCGGATGCGATATTAGTTGTATAAAATGATGTTGTTTATGACGTGGGGGATGTGACTAGGATCTTTAACTTATCACTTTCCTCCATTATATTCTAAGTCAGTCGTCTTAATATAAGAGGTTGATGAAAGAACTAACTTGTCTAGTTTTTATAATTTATAAAGATTAAATTAACCGAAAACATTCAAAAGGAGTAAAGTTGGTCGATTTAAAAAATAATAAGGACTAAATTAGCTTTTATAAAAAATAATAGAGATTAAATCGACCGAAAAAAAAAACTAAGAGAAATGAAATGGTCTAAGTTAAAAAAATATCAGGGACTAAATTGGTAATGGTTGTGGCAACAATAATGGTGACGATGATGGCAACAACTAGGGTGACGATGGTGATGGTAATGGTGATGGTGGTGGTGATAGGTGGTATATGTTAGCAGTGGTAGCGACAATAGTAGTGGGAGTGGTAGGTGGTGGTGATTTGGCTTCTATAGAGAGATCATGAATGTTTATGTTAAGATATTTTTGTCAAAATTAAAATTAAAAGATTATCTGAGATATGGTAATTCAGATAAATATCTCTCATAGAATAATTTAAATTATCAATAATGTTACATAATCAAATAGATTAATGTGAATTGCCAAGTGATTTGATTGCATGATTACTGAATCTATCTATCTTATCTTATACCAAAAGTCTCTTAATAAATTTCACCTGTCAACGCTCTCGATAACTCCTATTCTCTGCTCATATTTTTTATTCAGCTATTTTTTTTTTACTTCAATGCCTTTGATTATTTTATTGAGCATTTTTGTTTTATTCTACCTTTTTTTTTTTTTCTTCCTCATACATTAAAGTGATTGGATACACATCCTACGGTGATACTCATCCAATACACACAATATGCTAAAGAGCATAGGGTTTTTGTATTTTTTATTCTAACTTTACGATTCCATGTACAGGTTGTGTAGGGTTCAACTTCAATTTTTCAGCCTCTAACCAAAATTGATGTCATTTCTTCTTCCTTTTCTTTTTGCATGATCTTCTTCTTTTCCTTTCAACTATAATTAATTTAATTTTTCCCTTTTTCTTTAATAATTCATTTTTTATTTTTGTGGCCAAACCTTGTTGTGTTGTTGCTACTTGGATGCTTTTTTTTAGACACATTTTGTTATTATTAATATTATTTTATCAACTTCTAAATAAAGTTGTTGTGATTCCTTTAATTTTTTTTTTTTTTTACGTGTTAGAGTAAGAGAAGTGAGGAAGTGAGAGAGAAATAGAGCTATGGTTTGAATGAATTGCTTTGTATTGACTTGAAGAATACTTACACTTTAGACCAGATATATATACCTAATTGACACAGAAGTTGTTGTACCTTTTAGTCAAATAATTTTAGAAACTAAATCAACTAAAATAAATGCAGTATCGGATAACTCGATTCGTCTTACAAGGAAGCAAATTAACCAATTATAATAAATAGGTTTTTTTTTGCATATTAATGGAATTAATTAAAAAATAATAAGAAATACCATGCACATGGTTCTTTACAGGTTAAAGATTAATTATCATCGGTTCTATAATCAATGTCCATAAAAGAGTTGTTGTTTATTAGTCAGAGATCTCCAATTAACATGTAATTCACCTATGAAGATCACAATTGCATTCCTCTAGGAATTAACTAGTATAAGCATTAACAATCAAGACCTCAGTCTTAATTATGTATACTAATTTCACAATCAATTGCACAACTTAATCTAATTAGATCAATTATTAATTCCCTTTACCGGCTTGGATAATCATAATTAATCCATTCAAATTACCAATCCTAAGAAATCCTAATTCAACAAATCCTACGATCATCATGATTCATCAATTTATAATTATTTCTAACTAACAACATGTAATCGCTATGTTATTATTTAGAAAAGAACGAAGGGGAATTATGGACATACATTAAGCACAAGAACCTCAATTTAATCATAATCTTTGATTCACCACATGCAAAGTATTAGAAAACTACTTCTCTATGGATGAAGGATGCAAACTCATAAATTAAATAAATGAGGATAGAGAATAAACAGAGAATTCAAAGAACCAGAATAAAATTAATTGAAGCAAATACTAGAAGTTGATTACAACCGAAACTTGCGCATCAAGGTGAGAACTCCAAGAATCATTAATTAAAATAAATGAACAGCAAAACACTACTAAAATAACCCTAAAGTGTAGAAATATAAAGAGAGAGTGCAAAAAATAGCAAGTGGAGGCAAGTGATGTCTCTCCTCTTCATCCTAGGCCCATTTATAACCTCAGGGCACTTGAATTGGGGTTCAGGTCTGCATCACCGCTACTGTACTCAAAAGTGTGTTGTAGAAGTACATAGTCACANTGCTCTTAATTTTTTGTCTCAACCCTTTTCTTACCTCTTTTTTCACCGACACTTGGTCCCTATGACTTTGACAACTCAAACAAGAGAAGTTAAATGCATAAGTTACTCAAAATAATTAAAATCATTCAAAAACAGTGACTTAAATTGCATTTTTCTTAATTACGCATAAAAGAGGACGATGTACAAAACATAATAATTAATCATCCAAATCGCACATTTTTAGGCTGCAATTTCAGTTATGAAATAATAAAATGAGACATAAAATCTCTTATCAAAATACCCTACACTTGAACAAGTGTGTGTCCTCATGCAAAGAACCAAAAACAGAAACAACCTAAAAATAAAAAGAAAATTAAAAGAAAGAAAACTCTGTTTGGTGCGACAACCCTATTTATATTCCCTACAAAGCCGCAAAACACAAGAAGACACTTAAGTCGACTCACTAATTAATAACAACTGTGCAATACATATGACAATCTAAGAATATATTACATTCAGAAAAGAGATGTTATCACTATGAACAAAAACAATTTCCCCTGACATAAAAATCATGAGCAAATGATAAGTTGAGGCATGTTAAAATCAATTGAGCCTCACAGGTTAGTATGTGTCACTCATCATGCAAAGTGTATAGATTCATCCAATGCTCGCACAAACACTACACTAAAGTCGCCTCCATACGCTTGACTTTCTTCTAAGCATCACGAATCACACATTAAACATGACATGCATCAAGAGGTCTTTTAAAGGTTGTAACGGGATCAAGGTCAATGTGGGATTATGTATATGACCAGTGAGCTAAAGCCCAGGGTTTTATAGAACAATGGCATGTGTACTAACCAATAGTGTAAGGACCTTGATCTCCATTAGCTCATTTTTGTCCTTCAACTAACTAGGTGACAAGTTCTCAAAACACTCTATTTATTCACTTATTTAACTCCTTTTCAATACTTTCTCAATTTTTTCATTTCACTTTTTTTTTCTTTTCAAAACTTATTTTCTAACTTTCTTAGGAAAATTGTCACATTTTATCCACTAGCTTAGGGGAGAGTTTCTATCAGTGCACTGAACTATTTGTTTTATGAATTTTTTGTCTTAAAAAATTTTTGTATAGGCAAATTTTATTGAGTTTTCAACCAATCAATGCAATTGTGGTCCCTTTCCCCTATTTCTAAATATTGCATGTCCTCATGCAACCTCACATTTGTTGCTTAGCACATATGAAATATTTTATCAATGTTCTCCTAAGCTCTAAAGCTAGGTGGATAATGGTTTTTCTCGATTATTGGTTTGTATTGTGCTAACAATTAACAAAAAGGCTAAAAGGCTTAAATAGGCTAGCAATGATCAAACATTCAAGGTAGGTCAATATGTATATGTAGGTGAAAAACACAAAGAATGCCTCAGTCATGTCACATGTCATGCATAATGGTGAGAGTGCAATGTAAAGAATCAAGCAAGTTCTGGACTTGATCTCTAGTGAGTGTGCACACAACAACGAAAGATATAGTGTGTAATATTGTCATCCTATTTTAAGCTCAAAAACTCATTAGATATTTTCATCCAATTAATCAAAACATGCTAAGATATATTAAGTGTTCAATCAAACGTAATGCAACATACATAACAGTAAGAGACAATTCCCAGTTCGTAAATCAACCATCAACTAATCCAAGCCTGCATTTACTCATGAAGTCCTACATATATTGCACAAACTAACCTAAGCACAGAGAAATAAGAAAAAGAAAAAGATAGAAAAACCAAAGAAGAAGAAAAATTCACAACAATGGGTCTCCTACCCAACACTTTGGTTTAACGTCCCTAAGTTGAACAGGCATCATCTCTGTCACCGAGTCTCATGGATAGCTCTAACCATCTTCAGCCACCCTTTAATCGCACTGTTAGCACGTGCATCATGGCCCAACACACTGGAATAATGAGAATGGGAAACAACACAAGAATCTCTCCATCCTATCTTGCCTTCTCATGGGTCTCACTTAAGGGCATTTGGGGCTTGAATTTCAAAGTCGTTGTTCATCTCCAAATCCTTTCTTGAATCAACCACTATGTCCATCTTGCAGACAACTCGCTCTTTCCCGCGATGCTTCTTAGTATCAAAGATGTTGAATTGAGTTCGCTTGCCCCCAAACTCTCTAGAAAGAGTACTGAAATGAACATCAATCTTAGTACAACAGTCTTGAGGAAAGGTCTCCCCAAGATTATCGGAGTTAGGCTACCAGATACTTCACTTGTCATTTCAAGAACAAAGAAACCAGCAAGAAATATTAACCCTTGCACCCGCACTAACACATCTTCAATAACACTTATTGGCTTGACAGTGATTCAGTCAGCCATTTGAATAACAAACTTTGTTGTCTACAATGGTCTGAGCCCAACAGAATGATAAACTGACAGAGGAATTACATTTATAGTAGCACCTAAGTCAACCATGGCACGCTCAAATTGAGCTCGCCTAATCTCGCAGCTAATGGTTAACATCCCTGGATCGGGACACTTCTCTACCATAAGTTGAATAATGACTAAGTTATTCCGGCACAAATCTACCTATTCACCCCCTTTTAACCTTTTCGTGTTTGTACACAATTCCTTCAAGGGCTTGGCATACTTGGGAATTTGACGAATTTTATCCAGATGGGCTATGTTCACCTCAACCTTTTTAAAGACATTCAGCACTAGCTGGTTTCTTAGGCTTCTGTATCCTATGAGGAAAAGGCAAAGGAATAGGCTTCTCTTTCCCTTGTTTTGGTTGCTTCGATGGGAGTGTTACTTCTATCTTCATCTCCAACAACCTTGTTAGAGTCTTGATCTCCAACAACTTTGCTATTCCTTCCTCTTTAGCAGATAATTTGCTTTCATATTCTATTTCAATATCTGAAAGGGTTTTGTTGTTTGGACTCTTTACCAGATCAAGATGCCTTGTGGTTCTGCAGAGAGTTTTCACCTCGACTCTGTTATTGTTGTTATTTGCAGAACCACTCGGCTTTTCTTGATCTTTTGCAACTTTCCACATTATTCTCTATTGAATCCTCAATTCTATCATTGACCTCTCCACTTATTATCCACATTGGCTACCTTTGACAATAACTGATACCTCTAAAATGTTTATCAAATCTTTGTCAGAGTTATGCTATCTGTGGTTTTACACTCAATTCCCCAATAGTGTTGTGTTTGCGAACATTGAGTCTTCTCAGCTTAACAATTCATTACAAAATGCACTTATCAGAGCAGAGAAAGACTGAACAACAGCATAATATATCTATCTATGTATCTATTATTTATTATTATTTTGGTAGCTAATGAACAATTGATTATCTGATAGCAAGTTATATCATACAAACTCTAAGTTATTGCTTTTGTTGTATGCTCCTAAATTGCCACAACTCATCCATGTTCCACATGCTACATGCAAAATCCTTGTCTGCCCAATTGCTTTCTGACACTTGGCAATCACCTATTGGATATTCCATATCCTCAGCAACCATTGCAGTTTTCAGGTTGAATGCATCCATCTCATAGGTGCCAAAGTCTGAGTAATTTGCATGGTAGTTACTATCATATCCCAAAAGCTGAGGCATATTTGGAATATTTGCTGATTCTAAAGAAGCTGAATTGTATGAACAAAAGTTGCGATCAGAATCTGAGTTATTATGCTCATGTTGATCCAAATAATTGGGACCTGCTCCATTCATACAAGTTCCCTGACATGGGATTTGTGTTGTCTCAATTGCTGAATACTGAGAAACAGAATCTAGATGCAAAGGAATTGATAATTGGTTTTGGGTTGACATGGCTGAAGGAGATGATGATTCTTTTGATTCCTGAAGAAACCTTGTCCTCCACAAATGCTGAACATTTCCTTGAAATCCTGTTTCGTGTGTGTCGATTTTAAGATGCCTCACATGTTTCTGAATCCTTGTTCTCCAAAAGTTCTTGATTTCATTGTCTGTTCTGCCTGGTAACTGCTGCGCAATTTTCGACCACCTACAATACAACAGTCATACAAGAACAATAAGAATCCAAACGAATGATAAAATTCGTGATAGTATTGGAATTGACTAGCATATTGATTGTGGCAAGGTTTGATTTGTTCTCTTTAAGGCCTGTTTTGTTTCTGTTTACATTTCCGGTTTTGTTTGTACTTATAAAACCGGAAATAAAATAAAGAAATGGGAACATAAACCAAACAGGCCTAGCTTTCAGTGGAGTTGAAGAATCAAAATGCTTTAGCTTCTTACAAAGGAAACTAAACTGTGAGTCTATGAGAAATGCACCTGTTGCCCCACTTCGAGTGGAGTTCAAAAATCAAAAGCTGCTCTTCTGGTGTTAAATTTCCTCTCTTTACATCTGGCTTTAGATAATTCAGCCATCTTAATCTGCAACTCTTTCCTGTTCTCCTTAATCCTGACTCAGAAAAAGAAAAAAGAAAAAGGGGAATAAAACTTTGGTTTGAAAAATGTATAAACATAAATATACAAATCTTGAATCAATACCTGAATGTTTGGCCAGAAAATTCCATCTCCCTTCCCCCTGATTGGTAATGTATTTGGTGAGCATATCATCCTCTTCATGAGTCCAAGGTCCCTTTCTAAGTTCATTTTCATCTTCACTAGAACAGCTGGTGCTCTTTGAAGGAGAAGACATGGCGAACCACACCAACCGAAACTCAGAACACCATGTATATATCTATGGAGAAGAGAATTCAATTGAGTCTAGAATGGAACTACAAAGCAAATTGGTCTACACAAGATGCATAAATAGGAAAAAGAATTAAAATTCTCTAAAATGAGTTTGCGAAAGTGAGAGAGGCGTCCCTTCTTGGGTCATTTAGCCTTATTTAAAGGTTTATACCCCTCACGTTCTCATTTTAGAGACAAATTCACTTTAGAAGAGTCTCGTTTTTGTAAATATACAATGAAAAATACTAAAGAATAAGAATTTTCGCCTGAATTTATTCGTCAAAATGATGTTGCATGCACGTTGCTCCTTAAATAGGAGAGTGAACCATATCACATTAGTTCATAGAACAACTACCCTTTTTCTCTGTCAAAAATTGTGGCTATTTTACACATAAATCTACAAGTGATTTAAATCTGATATAGTGTAAGCCCTTTTGGTAAAAGTGAATAATATGAACTTTGTGTTACTTTTAATAAAGGTCAGAAAATCACACTGTTATAAATTCCATATGACAGCTTCCATTCACCTTTCATAGTCATTGCCACAAGAAACACCGAAAGGTGGGCAGGTTCGTTGCTCAGCATCTTTGGCTTGTTTCTAAAAGAGTTAAAAACATAAGCTTGTTAATTTATATAAATAAAGGTAACAAGCATGAATATGCTGTTTCTGTCAATTGTTAAAGAATAAACTCAAAATGAATTTTACTTAAGAACTACTATCCAAATCCAATACACATAAATGGCATAAAAAAGGTCTCTCTTTCTCTTCATAAGGATAGAGAACAAAACAGACAAAGATCTTTCAATTACTGAGTCATGGTGGTGGTGGTGCTGCAATGCTTTTATGTTAAGTATCAAATTAATTGGTAAGAATTCCTTCTGTGTTAATGATTTTTATGTATTTTTAAGCATCCATAAAGACAAGTATGAAAACAAGTAAACAACTAACTTTGTTTGACCACTGTCAAATTCTTTTTGAAACAATTTTAACCCCTGTCAACACCTCAATTTGTTAACTGGTTTTAGTGGTTAGAATTTTTATCTAATAATTTACTGAAACATGGCTAATGGCTAAGGCAGAAACGTGTTTGACTGAACATAACTTCTCTAACACAAATACTCAAACGTGCTGTTATTAGCGTTTGTTATAATGTTGGCCCGCATTGAAACACAGCTAGGAATCTTAGAGCACAACCACTTGTTCTTATTGATTGGTTGTCATTTGTCACATGAAGAATAGACTCACAGTAAGGTTCTCATTAACTTGGTCTGGAGAATGAGAAGAATAAAGACTAGAAAGGTCATCTCTATGAACTTTCACTGCTGCTGCATTTGACTCTACAGCAGATGTTTATGACTTTCTTGTTTCTTCAATTTTTCGTGTATGATATTGAGCTTGAACAACCACATATGTTGGCATAAATGATTGGTTGATTACATTTTCTCAATCAAGATGCCAAAAAGAAAATGATGAGCAAAGCCAAGACAGCAGAAAACTAGATAAAACTGTAAGAAGAAGAAAATGCAAGATTTAAAAGCAGCTTAATGTTGAATTGACATTTGTCGCGGAATTCATGTTGGATCAAACGCTTATCATTAGGCCACAAACTATAGTTGGTGGCAAGGGGGTAACTTTATTTCCTTAAATTTTCTCAAAACTGAATTTAACATTAAGAGTTGCACCTATTACAGATGCCATAGGCGAGATGTTAAACATATTGAATCCTAAAGTTCACATTGGCCAAATAAAACAATAGTTCAATATGGTACATCTTTGTCAATTAAGAGTTTCTTTTGTATATTTGGGAGACAACCAAAAAAATTTCCAAACATTTGCTTGACCTTCAGGGTTTTTAACATTCATGTGGGGCACAAATTAATTGTTTATCATAACATGGGGTGGATAAAAATTTTACATTCATATGGGACAAAATTTTAAAATCGCCAAACAGTGGGGCGATTTCAATACCTTTGTTTTTTTTTTTTAATTAAAGGTACTGAAATCGTTGCCTGTTGTGGCGATTTCAATACTTCCGCCCATACCAGTGTAATTTTTTTTTGGAGCGTATTTCAAGACAAATATTCATTAGGGATCCCTGTCAATGTAAATTTTCCTTGATTTCATCCTAATGTATCTGATATCTGCCATTTTTCTTTTACCACAGAGCTTATGCATAACAGAACATCCAATATTCATCTCTTGTAAATAATTCTTATAGGCTTCATTGGGAACTATAGTTATGGACCTGAATACATTATATATATGTATATATATATATTAATACAACAGGCAAAGAGAAAATCAACAAAAAAAAATCACTTCCATTTTGTCAATATATGTAAAATCTTCAAGATGTTAAAGACTTGCAAGTTTTTCAAACAGATATCTCATAGATAAAGATAATGAAATTTGAAAAAGTTGACATAAGATAAGACAGGTTGAGTGACAAAGTTGTACAAGTAGTTGCAAGAAATGCAGCCGGGTGAAGCGTGCGAGAGAAAGCAAATTTGACCCTTGATATCAAAATGGGGCCTTAATATTTGATAAGGGTTCTTTCCTTCCTTAATCTAAGTGTCGAGAGTTCAATCATTGTTTTAGACATGTAATAACTTTAAAATTCGTGGTTAATATTTTCTCCCTTAAATGGACCTACCTTATCTGAGGGATTAGTAATTAGTCACTGCTTTCAGTAATAGATATACACGGGTAGGAAAAAAGAAAAAAAAAAAAAAAACCTGAAGTGCTTAACTAACTAAAGTTACAAGCCAAAATATGTGTGATCTCTTGTAATGTTAGTGATGAGGCCTATTTTGCAACCATTTTATGTTTGTTCCGTGATATATACAAATTGTAAGCCCAGCCCACTCCCAATTAGGCTCTCAAGTTTATTAATCAATTTTTCTGCTATCTAGTTCTGTTGCAGTTTTATATAATATATTTTTTTTATTCTTTTCAATTTCTTCAGCAATAATGCAATTTCAGTTTTGGTGATTGTGACTAGTGTTGGCATGTAACTAGTGCAGTGAAAATTTGCCAAGTGTGTAGGCATGACCCATTACATAAGCAAGTCTGCTTGACAAAAAATAAATAAATAAAGAATTGGATAAAGAAATTATGTAGAGGGCATAAAAATGAGATTGATTATGATTAGATGAGAACGAGGATAGTGATTTTGTGGTCACAGAGATAATGATGTAATAGTCGGCTCAAATGTGATTATGATGAAGATGAAATGGATAAATCAATGATGACCAAACAGAATGTGATGGAAAATAGTCCCAGATTGAAATTCAAGCTTTTAAAGATTTTTTTGGTAATAATTTTAATCTTTATATGTTTGTAGCTACTTTGGTTCTGAAAGGAACAGGGTATAATTTCTAAAAACAGTGGATTTTTTTTAAAAGTTGAAAGATTAGTCATAGTCTAAAATCCTATATTCTTTATCAGGCAAAACAAAAGCATGTTGTGTTCTACTTACAATCTATATGTTCTAAAATTTAAACAATCATATATGAGGTTGTTTGATTTTTTCCACCCCTTCTCACATATATATATATATAAAACATCTCGAACAATTATGTTCAAGTACTATGAACATTTAAATATAGTGGATTCTCACGTGTCTCGCGAGATAATTAATCATCTCTATTAAATTTGTTTATTTTTAACAAATTTTAAAACTAAGTTTATCGATTTTTGTCATTATTTTATGATATAATATTGTGTGTTGATGAAATGATGACAAAATTTCATTACTTTAGTATTAAAAATCGTTAAAAATGGATTAGGAATGGGTAAATATCTTGCAAGACACTAAAGAAATTAAAAATCTCTTACAAGTTGACTATTTCAATGATTTCACTAATAAAAAAATTTGTCAAAATTATATGAAACACAAAATAATGACTATGTTAGATGAGTTTAGTTTGAAAGTCATTAAAAAATAAACAACTTTAGTACGAAGGGGTAATTACACCACGGAACACGTAGGATACAAGCCATTGCTACTAAATATAAAACAATTGTTTGAACTATAATTTTCCGTGTTGTGGCGGAGTAGTCGTTGCTACTAAACTAAACCTTAGTTAGTATGATTGGTGTTTGATACTAGAGACAGAACAATGGGATAAGGATACAAACGTAGAAAGTTTATGCCCCTCCATGCCTCAATTATGTGTTTCTAGAGGCAAAAATTTTTGTCTCCTCTATCTCAACTTTAGTGAAGTATAGAAAATAAATAAATTTTTTATCCTTGTATCTCTATTTTTATATCCTATTCCTAGTACCAAATGCATCTTATAGTGCAGAGAATTTGAACCGCGCGTAGAAATTTGTGCCATGAAAATTTAAATAAATGAGAATTTGCTAAAACAGTAAGATCTAATATTTGAATAGTAATAGTGTACTATCATGAATCAAAATCTCACATTCTCTTATGAATCAAGACATAAAGTGTAGGGTGTGAACAATGAAGTGAGTTCCTTTCTATATAATCAAATGATAAAAACATAATTAGAAACTATAAATAATATATATAAGTTTGAGTAACAACAATCAACCAATACTTTGCATTCAAATGAATTAGAAAAATGAAAAAAAAAAAAAAAAAACAATACTTTGCAGCATTCCATTCTACAATATCCTAATCATTCAATGAATATGCTCTACTAATGAATCCATTATAGTTCAATCACATATCAAATATAGTAATGGACTATGAAGAGATCGAGTTTTTTTTTTCTTTCTGTTTATAGTTGATTTCACACACACCCACTTATGAATTTATCCTTGAAAAATGTTTCCCTCAGTGCCACAGAGGATACGAAGGATGCATTTAGACATAGTATAAAATAAGTGGGAATCATATCAAATCATCTTTTTGGGCCAAAGTGTATCCCAGATTCTTGTGTCGTTTGATTTGCCATTTTTTTTCCTAGGTAGTTCAAGCATGATTGCACCATATATAGTTTCCTTCTAATAAAGTTTTTAAGGACAATTTAACAATTTTGAACTAATGAAATCCTATATGGACTTGGTTAGGTTGTTGTGGATATCATCATATTTGTATCATATTGAGGTGATTGCAATTGAGCCACGTAATATCCTATCTGTGGCATTATGGCGGTACTGTTTTGGCTTCATATGATGAAAAAAGTGATACATATGAGAAAAAAAAGTGAATTATTTGGGGCTACTAGAGGTTTATAGTTTAGGGCACCAAAGAACCTGAAAAAAAGAAAAGAAAGAAAAATGTAACTGAAATTAATGTTGATACACCGGCTAAGTAAAAGAAAAAAATACACTATTATCTAATCATGATGTATCAATAAAAATAGTGAGTCATCTATTATCTCAAAAGTCATTCATTTTTTTGGTAGATTCAAAAGTCACTCATTTAACAACATATGATTAAATTATCGTGTATAGAAATGAATGTCAATTTAATTTTTTATCAAGATTATAATTTACTAGACTCCACTTAATCTGACTCAAATTAGGTCGGCCCACTATGAGGGCAAAGCTCTCACAACATTAGTTTTTTCATTTCAGATGACTCAAACTCAACTTTATTTAAAAAAAAAACAAGTGTCGAACCACTTGAACTGATAATCGTCACTCATTTCAATGTAACTTGTTGTTTTATTTTAAAGGAAATCACAGTCCAATTCCATAATGTACTAAAGAAGTCACATTTATGGTGATGGTTGGAGGTCAAAGTTCTTCCTCCTCAACCCTTTAAATCTAAAACTTATGAAATTACCTAATAACGGATATGGACTCTTAACAGAAAAATGTGGACAAAAAGATATGTTAAGTACTTTGAAGCTTGATATATTATTCCCTTGTACCTATTATCTATTTTGGTCTAAGGTGGTAAACTTCACTAAGTTTTGTTCTTTTCCTAAGGGCCTAATTAAGCTTGTGTAAACTAGCCCACACCCTTGGCATCTAACTCGGGGAGATTTGTATTCATTTTTGTTAGTGCCTTCAGATAATTTGAAAGATGATCTTATTCTAAAAGTTATTGCAGTTGTTTTAGGTAAATTTAGACCTCAATTGCTCTCCTAACTTGGAGAACATTTGAGTGGCTATGAGAATTGTTACCTTGAAAGTCAAGAAAAAGAATGACACATTTGAGAGAAAGAGGGGCGAGAGTACATCAAGTTAAAATAAGCTACCAAAGGTCAACATAATTTCAGTTATGAGTTAGGTAAATCCACCCTACCTCTCTCTCTATATATTTATTTTAGTAGCCATATCCATTCCATATGCTATATTTTTATGGTATGCTCTTCAAGTCTTTTATTCATACTAAGGCATTTAAATGGAAGTGCATGGCAAGTTCACTACTACACGTTTATAATATATATATATATATATNTATATATATTCAATTATTGGAAAGCCTAAAATGACAACCAAATCTCTTATAGTCCACTTAATAAGTTCTCACATGCGGGAAATTGATCAGATTATAGAATTTAAATGTAATACTAGATTATGATAATTTTAATGTATTTACAATTTATGAATTTTTTTTTAATTCAGGATTATTTTCCCCAAATTCATAAAGCGGACCCCACAGGGAAATTCTCGCTTCTTAAGCACCTTTCTTTGAATTTGGTGATATTATTTTTAATTTCATAAGGTATTGAGAAATGCTTGCAGTGGAAATTCATTCTGCCACAAATTTGCAGTAGAAATATATTTCGCCACAAATTTCTAGCAAAATATTGCTGCAATAGAAATGTTGTCCATCACAAATTTGCAGCGAACAATATTTTCATTGCAAACTTATTTCATTCTAGGAGTTTTGCAAGTATTCTCATTGCACCACAAACGTGTTTTTTTCTGCAAAAAATTCGATTTTCGTCGCAAGAAATTGTTTTTCTTTTAATATCGAAATTTGACAAAGGGTGTGTAAATAAGTTTAGATTTTAAGCATTATGTCGATTTAACACTTGCATAACTAAACTTCACACTCATTTATGCAATGTTCACCCGATATCAATTGTGGTATCTAAAAGCTATGTTGAAGTGATGGATCTATAAGGTGTTACTGCTATGGCTTAGGACGTGTTGTCCCAAAGTTAACTATTTGTCTTTGAATGTGTAAAGCCCTCAATGCCTACAAAGAAATGTTCAAACAATAACCATTTTTGGTAAGGGCTACACTTGGTTATATAGGGAAAACTCCTACTACTTTTTCATTATGCCCATATTTCCCTCTTTAGACTGTGAGGCCTTGGAATATAGCCCTTTATGAGAATTGAATGAATTTGCCTTATGCCAAACACACACCCCACATGTCATAAGGCCTATTTTTAATGTAAAAGTTAGGTGCATTTATTTTATCTAATATCAGTCCAAATCATGAGGCAAGCGTGAGGAAACAAAGGGAATAAGTGTGTGGCAAAACAGTGTAGTCATTGAAAGGTTGGAAACAACTTAATACAGTAACTTGTTCACTAAGAAATCTTGCTCATCTTTTTTTCTCCCTTACTTTCATGTTCAATTATAATACATGAAACTATATTTTCAACACATTACACACTTTTAGAGTGGTGGAGAGGAATTAAGGTTCATAGTATTTACAATATAAAGCACCATGCTAAGGTGGCCTCAACTGTGGACAAAAACTAGAATATCAACTTTTGTATTGAGAAGTAGCACATAATTACGAGAAGAAAAAAAAAAGACTAGTGATTTAACTATGTCAGAAGGAGCTTTAGGTGAGAAAAGAAAAGGGATCAAATGCAAGATATTTTGATTGAACACAGTAGAATAATATCCAAAATAATATTAGGAGAAAACATTATTAAAAGCCATTCACTTTAATTAGTCTCGCTGAAATTTTCATTTTTACAAAACCACGGTTTGAACATTGAAATAAAAACTATTCATGAAACATACCCTCGCTGATGTAATGCTTATTGAAATAGTTGCAGAAATCAGAGGATTCTGTTTTTCTGCTCTGAAAGAGCTACGGGGCTTAAGGGAATGGTGAATATTTCTTTAAAGAAAAAGTAAACTTATGGTGCTCACAACCACGTATAATTAAAAAAAAAAGAAACAGAAGCGAAAACCTCGTGTATTTATATGAATTTATTTGTATTACTCTCTTTTTCCTTTTTTTTTTGGACATTTTTCAAGAGGCTTTATGAGTTAAGTTATACTATGATAGATTCCACCACAGTGAACTCCACGTCTATATGAGCAAGAGTTGTCACATTTAATTGTCATCCTATCATTATTGTTATGAATTATTTTCTCTATCTAATATTACATGTCATTTTTTATAATTACATACATATTAAAAAATTAATTAATTTGCGCATACTCAAAGAAAACATTATGTGTTTAGACTAAGTTATCATTCAAATAAGTGTTATGAAAAATTATAATACAACTAATAGAACAATAGAGAACTCATAATAAATAGGAGCATAATTTTTTAATATAATCAAACGACAAAGTAATTTTAGACAAAGTTTTAAATAAAAAAATAACATGTAATTAGATTTTTTTTTTTTTTAAAAAGAGTATCAGTTAAACATTAGTCAAGAGCATTTTAAGATGATCCTTAAAAGATGTAAAAAAAAAAAGAAAAAAAGCATAGCAAATAACATTATTCTATTTACTATGCATTTGGGAAGAGTTTGCACCTAGACTATGCTTCTCCACTAAACATGTGCACTTTTCCCACTACAGCATAAAGGAAAATATTAGATAACAAGGCAGCACCGCAACACAGGTAGGGCTCCAAAAATCCGTCACAAAAACAATGGGCCCCAATTTGATATTTGGACAATTTTTCCTGTACATGGGGCCCAACCAAGGGAACGAAAAACTACAGAAAGCTTGAGATGCCACCTGGCCACCTCACACTACTCCTGTTCATCCAATATACAAATCCCACACTATAAATTGAAGTGTAAACTCACATTATCCAAATACCAAAGTTAAAACTCTCAAGTTTATCAAAAATAAAACAAAATATATATAAAAAATAGCATGGCTGAATTCACAGAAGAATTTCAAAGCCTAATTAGGCCCTTATCATCTTCCTTTCCATTCTTAGATGTTGATCCAAGCATGGGAGTGATGAGCCAGCTCATAGGTCTGAACAGCACACAACATGTCATGGAGAACTCATCACCACAGAACTTGATGATGATGATGCCTTTCTCATCATCATCATCATCGTCATGCGATGACACCTTCTTTGGCTCTCAAGATCAACTTGGTTTTCCACTGAACATGGAAGAGAGTTTTAAGGGCCTTGTTCATCATGTCAACAACAACAACAACAACAACAATGCAGTTCCAGCTTCCCTCCCCATTTTTGAAGCAGAAAACGAGACCCATCAGGGTAAAAAGAGGAAAGCAATTAGCCCTGCAGTTTCTGACAGTGGGAGCAAGATTAAAAATGTAATTAAGCTTCTCTTCAACTAATCTTCTTTTTTATTATATGTATGTGTTTGTTTTTGGTCTCGTCTCGAACCGCTGAAACTCTAAACCATCGTGCCGCATATAGTTTCAGGGTTGTGGAAGGGGTAAGAGAGTGAAAAGCAATGTAACTGAAGAGGTGAAGCCAAAGGAAGTGGTTCATGTCAGAGCCAGAAGAGGTCAAGCCACTGATAGTCACAGCATAGCAGAAAGGGTATAAAATCCTGCATCTCTTTTTTTCCTTCTTCTTCAAAGTTCAAATAAAGAAAGAATTTAAATCATTATCAAATTGTACCAACAGACTCAAATGATCATGATGAATGTGGGCTAATGTACATGTCTATGTTTCAATTATTGTTTATTCAGGTTAGAAGAGGGAAAATCAATGAAAAATTGAGGTGCTTACAAAACATTGTCCCAGGATGTTACAAGGTATATATATAAAGACATTTTCATTGGCAAAATTTTCATATCATCGATCATTATCACATGCCTCACACTTATGTATTCATGAATGGTATTATTGCAGACTATGGGCATGGCTGTGATGTTAGATGAAATCATAAACTATGTCCAGTCTTTGCAGCATCAAGTAGAGGTAATTAAGTGATTAAAAAAAAGCCAACAAAAGAAGAGAGAGGAGAAAATAATAGCATCCATTTATTGCAAGGCAAAGATACTTTTAGCATAGCTTTATCATCAATTTATACTTTTGGCTTTTCTTGCAGTTCCTTTCTTTGAAGCTTACAGCTGCAAGCACCTTTTATGACTTCAATTCAGAGACAGATGATTTGGAAACAATGCAGGTATGGAGGTACCTACTTCTTAAAAGTTTCATGGTCTTGGATATTGAAAAGGAAAAATGCATAAGCTTATTGGTTTCCATGATTGCTCATTAATTTTTATGTGTTGCAACTACTTTGTCTACATGAAAACCTTTCAATTCATTATATATATATATATCAAATCTCTTGTGATGGCTAAGATCCTAAGAGATGGTGAACAAAAATATATATATGCTAGAAAAAAGGCATCAAAACATTTCAACTCACATTAAAAAAGAAATGCTCGAGTCGTGACATAATATTGATTATATATTATCATGATTTCTGTCTCTTAATAATATTTATTTATTTATTTATTTTGTTTGCAGAGAGCAAGGGCATCCGAGGCAAAAGAGTTAGCCAAATATGAGAGAGAAGGATATGGAGGGGTTTCTTGCTTTCAACCAACTTGGCACCTTTGACTTCAGTTTTGGATGTTTTTTATAACTCACAAAACTATATCAGTACTATATACACAAGACATGGAAGACACTTCTTCAATTTCTGCAGTGTACTTATATACTTCCAAGTTGATCAATTTGTTTTCCACTCCATGCTACTTACACAAGCACAAGTGGACATTCTTGCTTTGTATAATCCCTCAAAATATGTGTAGAAAAATGAAATTGATGTTAATAATAAAAAAAAAGCCTACATTTCATACTTTCTTTTCTGTGCAACTTGATTGGAATGGTGTGGTTGCAATTGCATATCTGACTATATTTGCACAAAAATACACAGGCCTACAATCATAGCACAATAATAAATAAATAATTATATAACCAAAATTGAAATATATATATATATATATATATGTATGTATATATGAAGAAAAAAAAAAGGACTTTGTGATGTATATTTGTGTGTATGTGACCTTAATTAGCAATGTGCATTATAGCTATTTTTTTTCTTTCATTTAAAGGGATAGACACTAACCACGAGTTTTAAAGTTATTTTATGTTTAAAGCGATGATTAAACCCTCGACACTTGGTTAAAAAAAATAGAGACCCTTACCACCTCATCTTGGTCCCGTGGTTGCACTTTAGGCTCGTTAAGATAAAAAATTAATATTAATTAGAATATATTAATTAATTAATTGCCACTGTCCATATAGAATCTTAAGGATGGTGTAAGTTTCAGCCAATTAATTGAGGCTTTTCAATAAAAAATAAATAAATATTCCTATTCACTATCTCCCTGTACTTAAGCAAACAAATTTGGGTTATCATGATTGCAATAACAGTGATCTTAGTAACCCCAAACACAAGAAGCCAACAAAGGTATATGATTTCAAGTTTTAGCATTTGAAAAAAAATGTATAATTAGTTCCTTTGTCAACCGTCATTCATGTCTGCTTTTCTCTTTTCAATTTTCAATCTGAATTTCGAGACTCTTCTAAGTTGAAGGACGTGAAAAATCTTACATAAGCCGCACATTAACAAGTTCCAAATTTTTGCTACAATTATTGGCAAAGTTTAATTTAATATTGCAAAATTGAAAGTTTATTCATGTGAATGTGCTTTGTTCTACCAAGTTCCACATATGGAGCCTGGCTGAATTGTTGCCATCATGGATCAACTAGGAAGTCCATGCCTTGTAGGACCTACCCCACAACAATTAATGTTATCAATAAGTTTTTGTTTTTTAATGAAGGTTGTTCCCACATTCTTTGGGTATAGGTCTATTCCTCACTCAGCTCCCAACATCAACATGTTATATACAAGTGAAAGGGATATGTTATTGGAACATTTTAACTGGCCATGGACATCAATTTGAGATATTATAGTATTGCTTCAATATGTTTTTAGTCTGTATAAATATATTTTATTTTAGTTTTGGTATCATATTTATAAAGATTAAATGGATATTCTAAAATATTTATAAAGAAATTTAGAAATACTAGGATCAAAATGTAAAAGAAAACGTAACTAAAATCAAAGCAAAAATTTTAGAGAGACTAAAATGAAAAACCATCTATATTTAAAGGATTTAAAAATGTATTTGAGCCCTATTGGATTTTATATTAAAAAACATTGAGAATCCCTCTTAAATTTGTTATTTGTTTCTCTCACTCACATGATGCCCAAGAATGTGCCTAAATTATTTGCAGAAAGCAATTCTGCAAGTGAAACTCAAGCCTCTACATTCAAGGATGGACCTATGTTAAGAGCAAGGAGATAAGCACCCCAAATCTTTGTATTTCCCAGAGTCATTATATACAAACATGTACCTTCTAGCCGTTGGACGAGTGGTAAACAACTTGATTTCCTGTAAAAATAAAAGCACAAGTTTGATTATCAGAAAACGTATTTGTTAAAAGTGAGGGTAATGGTTAATGCTTCATCCCCTAAAATTATGAGAGTAATGTCTCCCACAATATTTATTTATCAAAAAAATTATATACAAAACATGTTGATTGTGAGAGAACAAAATACTAATTCCACCCCACATATAAACCTTTCTTTTTGTCAACATAATGGCTTATAAATCTCATATTGCTAAAACAAGGAATTTGCAAATCCAAAATTTGGCAGTTTAATGCAAGTGCAACGACTATGTTTTAAGCGTGAATGTAAGATCTCATATTGATGAACAACGAATAAAATAAAGATTATATATTTAAAAATACTCATAAACTAATTATTTTAAAAATTTTGGTCAAGATATACATAATGTCTAATCCATTGATACGTTTCTCACTTAACTCATTAATTTAAATCAGATCATTTTAGGCTGCTCCTCTCCACTTTATACTCACTGGCAACAAATTCTAGTAATATATATGGCAAAGCACAAGCCAAAATCCAAGTGAAACAATGGAAGGCACCAAAACTAATGAATTCATGAAATCTGCTTGTGGACGTTGCCAATTCATTAAAGTGAATGATTGAGGGGGAGAAAATATTCATAAGATTATTATATTATACATCATATATTTGTTGTACATTGTTTAATGAAAGGTGAAGGAGGGGGTTAGATGCATTGCATCCATGAAGCAAATTGGGGGAATAGAAGAGGACAGCTTTGAAATGGGCCATAGCATTGCGCAAAAGAGGATATGGGCAAATGTGGGTTCTCAACTCCTTCAGAAAATGATAAGAGCTTTTGAAAGCCACTTTTGCCCCTCTTCACTCCAACTCAATCTCTCTCTTATTTTTGTTGACCCACTTTTGACCATTGTTTTTCCTTTGTCTCTTAGAGCTAGCATGCAATGAACAATGAGGAGAGGAACATGGACCTAAATAGTCTTAAAAGCTAAATTGATACCTTGACAGATACGTATTATCATATATTCCCAAAATATGTATAGATTTTAGATTTTTGGGGACACATGTCTGTAGGTATAGTAGTTGGAGGGAAGACTATATATTAAAACTTGGGCAAGTTCAAGGACCCTAGTATAAGTACAGCGGGCTCATTATCAAGCTTCTCAAGTTAAAAAGAGGAGCTATTTTTTGGTTCCCAAAGAATTCTTTCGCCTTGCAAGTAAAAAACTAATTTTGAGGACTACGCTCAGGCATTTAAGGGAAATTTCTTCTAATAGTGCATTTTTTATATACATAGATATCAAGATCAATATATCTAGACACATACTTAAGATAGTGTGTAGTTCTCCTAATACAAAGGAGATAGAAATATTATGAGCAAATACATGTTTGGAGAAATGAACAAAATTTAGACATTCATTTTAGGTAATTTGTGATTTACATGGATAGTGCAAGTCCCATGAGGGAATCAAGAGTAGTATATGGTAGAACACACGACACCAGGCCACTGAACATCACGACACAAGCTAGAAAATGCCTCATTAAAATCTCTTGCGTAAAACTCAATTAGGACAAACTCCCAAGGTGTTATCTCTACATCAATACAAATTTTAAACTAATTTATGCACCTTCAAAAAAGAACGACGTAAAAGACATATTGCGAAAATAATTTCTAAGCTAATTTTTATACCTCTAAAAAAAGTTAAAAGATACACATTTTAATTGACTCTATCATTTATGTTTCATGATAGAAATCAAACGTTATCTAAGAGATATCTGAACCCTTCCCACCCGGACCAACACTTTGCGATATAGTGGAAGTTGTTAGCTGGTCAGGTGCACTACAACCCCACCAAATTAGCCAAAGTGGGAGCAAAACCATCAGTATCTGTTTGTTATGGCAGATTTCATATCAAGAATAAATTTCAATGACTCTAGAATTGAAACATTGTCACCCCCATTTTGTTGTTGTTATCTAGTGAAAAAGCAAACACGCTCGTGACTTTCCAAGGCTCCCACTATTTATTGGTCAAGTGGTGTTGACTTGGCAATGGTAAGTTTTATACAAAAATGAAGACCAGCTATCTATTCATGGATGGATGAAGGATTGTGAATTTGTAATCAGCCATTTCGATTTCTTGTTCATGATTTGCTTGACATTAGCCCTCATTTGCACAGCCCTAGTTTTGCCCCTAGATTTTCTTTTTTATTTTAGGACATGGTATATTATATGGATTTAATTGGAATACATTGATAGTTAGTGTAAATGAATTTTATATTGTCATTTAATTATATTACTTAAAGGATCGTCAAAATAAAATAATTTGATTGGACGATTATGTAAAATTTTGTACACTGACACTAGATGCTAAGTATTCTCATATATATGTGTGGTATGTAATATGTTTGAGAAATGTTTGAGCCTCCTAATTATTTAGTTTAATTATCCGTAATACAAAGACGCTTAGCAATCTTAGGGTGTAAAGCGGAAGAAAAAATAATTATCATGTGTTATTTATAAGAATGGTTAGGATGATAATTAAACTACATAGTTAGTAAGATCAAACATTTCTCAATATGATTACTCATAGAGTACGTAGTTAATAGATAAGATTGAAAAATTTAATAAATGGTGATTTAATAAGTGATATATACAATTATTTAATCATTTATATAGCATCAAGAAATTAATTTAATAATTTATTAATCCATTTGATTCATTAGTGGTTTGAACTAGTGTGCGCCATTGGATTAACAATAGGAATTAGAAGGCTTAATCGAAGGATTATTAGGCATGTGGTCTTCCCGTGCACCTTGAGGAAAGGATATATAGAGATGATATTTCCTAAATATTAATCCTTGAGTAATGCATGAGAAAGGTTAGGGAAATTATTTGAGGGTTTGGATTAGAGGACTTTGGATTCTGTTCCTATGCTCCCAGATACTAGGGAGACTTGCCCAAGGCCCTTTTGTCAATTCTCATGCTGCAGGATTGTCATCTCTGAGGACGCCCCCCCCCCAAATACTCAACCTTCATTAGAGTCTAGAGGACTCATCCTTGACCCAATTAGACATCACTCCACAACTTACTCTAGGCCACTGCCCTTTACACCTTTTTAGGACCTATCCTTAGTAGTTGAAGTTAGGGGAGGAAAAAGTGTTTTGGTGTGTCTTAGGAATAATAGAAAAGCTTTGGGAAGAGAGAGCAAAAAGATAGTGACATTTCTTGCGTGTCCTAGCGTCATGGTCTAGCAGGACAACACCTCGCGGCTTGTGTCCGGCCCAACCTTGGAGTCCACAAATCAAGAAAGAAAAAAAGGATAAAAGACTGAAAGAAGAAGAGAAGGGGGCAAGAGAGAATCACCATAATACAAAGCAAGAAGAGAACCCGAGGGACCCAAAGAGGGCGTCTTCGGAGAACACAATTTTTAGCAAGGGCGAAAGGATCATCCACATAGGAGCTTGACTAAGTTACAAAGGTTGTTCACCCTTTTTAGATCCAAGCCTCACATTGTTTTATAGCGTCACTATACTCACAAACTTTATTAAGCTTACAAATCAATAATCTACTGTATTTATGCTTTAAGCTATTTTTGTAATTTCTAGTTTAAATACTTATTATCTAATTTTTTCTAAAGATGGTTTAACATCATGACTACTTTTCAGTTTTTGTTTTTGTTTTAAGACAGTGGGAACATCGAAATTGTATTGTAGAACATGGTTACCAAACTCTCGAGTTTAAGTAAACTCGTGGAGCCTCCGTAAACTCGAATCGTAAACTCGTACGAATTTGCCTATTATTAAATGAATATTAAAATAATATTTTAAAAAATTATTATGCTACAAAAATATATTTAATATAACTTGAAATTCATAAATACTTTTAACTCCATAACAAAGCACTAATAAAGATGAAATATATGTGTTATAAGTTCAATTCATAAATAATACATAATACATATGTAATATGTTTAAACCAGAACATATCCTCCTCCACATAAACTTAATGACAAGTAAAATCTATCAACGCAAGAGAGAGGCGGTGTATTGAGCAACCAACATAGCAAATGTATATAAAAAACAATGTTACTCATTCTTAACAGAAGTAGTCTGCTTCAAGCCGATAGCAAAGAATTGATGAGTTCGAGGGAACCTTCAAAAACACAAATATCCAGGAGATGAGACACAACAACATAAATACCGAAGATACCAGCAAGTCCCATAGTACTGAGCATCACAGGAAGAGAGTATGTGACAATGATGTTTCCAATCCAGAACACTAAAGTACAGATAACGATGCAGAGGTCACGCACCCTAGTGAAAAAAATTTCTAAGAAAATGATGAAATACATACGATGGATTAACGACGAAGCATGATGGCACTGAGGAGCACAATTGCATGCGCAGTTCTAAAAAAAAAACCTCACCTATGGTAAACTCGTGAACTCGGGAGTAAACTCGCGATTTTATGCGAGTTTACCCAAGTTCAACCGAGTTTACCCAGAAATGAGTTTACATGCGAGTCAGCTCGATTTTACTACCTAGGAACGTAAACTCGTACGAGTTTACGAGTTAACTCGCGATTTTGATAACCATGCTATAGAAGGTATATAAGGGGAGTAAGTTCAGCCTACAGCAATCTTTTCTCTTTTTAAATATTATGTAGATATTGTAAAGTAAAAAAAGTTAAGAATTATTCATCCTTAAATAAATGCAATATATATTAATTTGGAGGAGGATAATTTTTCACTTCCATACTTTACAATAAAAATTTCACTTTAATTTTTTTATTTTTTTATTTTTTTATTTGTAATATATATACACACATTTTTTAATTAGCATAAAAAAATATACATATTTTAATTATAGGTTTATTTAATTGAAGAAATAAATCTTTCTCTTAATAATTGTTATGTTAAACCTTACATAATAATTTTTTCAAATTATTATTATTAAGATATTGTCAACCATTTAATTTTATTTAATCTAATTCAACATAATAGCACAATAATTTATTTTTATCTTGTTGAAAAATAATAAAGTTAAGAATATATTAGTGTATTTTACTTGGACAAATACACCCTATATATCTTTATGTAGACTACGTTGGCTTCCATATTAAATATTTCTAACTAAATTTATGTACATATTTGTTTAAATAGAATGGGATAAATTAATTAACTTCTTGCAAATTATTTGGTTTCGATAAAATTGAATTTGATGGTATGATTCATACGTAAGAGAAACATATATATATATATATATATATATATATATATAATTGTATAATTTGTGATCTATCAAATTTGTGGTCAGTCAGCGGAGATTATTCGGTTCGGCAGGTTTTAACGTAAAAATTTCATTGCAATAAAAGAAGCATTATAAAGGGGTCCAAAGACCAAAGCAAATTAGAAGCGGGATAACTAAGAGATGCTAAACTGACTTAATAACAAATTAATGATATAAGGGGGAAAAAGAGAGGAGAGAGATATATTAAGACGCTTGCATTTATCTGTCGGGTGGTTCGCAGAATTTGTTTGCATTTTTGAGAATTTGAGCTTAGGAATGACAGATTCTTGCATTTGGTTCGCGGATTGAAAAAACATTCATAAGAAAGTCACATTCCCAGAAATTCAAAAACATTCATTTTTCTCAATTTTCTAATCCCACATTCCCGTGGGATTCTAACATTTCCATGGGAAAGGAATCTTGCTGAAAATGTTTATTTACAAACTTACCCTCAATTAAAATTAAAAACTCAACTTTACCCTCCCAAAACTTAACCTAGTCATCATCAACCTCTCCCATTTCAGATTTGACGTTGTCTCATTCGCCTCCTTTCATTCGCTATCGCACTAGCAATGTTCGCCACTGCACCACAACAGCAGTGGGCAACCGGTGACCGGCATCCTCTCGCATATGGTCGCAACCTCTCTTGCGGTGTTCGCATCGCGTCTCGCAGCCTTCATGCCATCCATAGCCGCGTCCTCCAGTATCATTCGCAGCCTCCATGTGTCCTTCGACGTCCACCGTCCTCCACCAGTACTGAGAGGTACGCATTCTGCGAACCACTATTTTGGCCTTGTCTTCATGTTTTTGCTCTGTTTTGGATGACTATGTTTTTTTTTTTTGCTATGTTTTTTATCAGTTTTGTTTGAGCATAATTTTTGTATAATTTGTTCTATTTTTTTTTTCTATTTTCAAACATTTTGCATGAAATTTGAGTAATTACATGTAGCATGAAAAATAAGAAAAATTATATATTTATTTGTAATTACTAAAAAGTTGAGAAAGTTGAGAAAATAAATAATTTTTTAGTTAGTTGATAAAATATCTAGTTATATGTCAATTATATTTAAATATGAGTTTAATGTGTGTAATGATCAATTTTTTATTTTAATTAGTTAGGGGTACTTTTGAAAAAACAAAAAATATTATCAAGAATGTTAGTGTCAACTAAATACATGAACAACTCATTCTCAGACATTTTCTACAAGATTCATAAGAATTTAATCTGTGAATCAAACATGTTTAAATGTCATTTTTAGAAATAGCATTCTTATAAATGTTATTCCCGCGAATGCTGGTAGATTTTGCGAATCACACAGGACTTAAGAGGAGACTATTAGAAATAATTTCTTGGGGAGTTACAAATTTGTTCTAAAAAATTCTAGCATTCCTAACCAGCCACATTTTTCAAACAGTGAAAACAATAATCTCAAGGGATGGCCGGAAAAAAAGAGCACTTATCTTCTGACAATCTACTGCATCAACCCACCATTTCCAAAAGGGACTGTAGGTATGACAATTGCCAATGTTCAGTATCTGAGACCATTCCAAACCTGCATACTCTAAGGACAATATTTGATTAAAGTTGTTTGTTAGTAATTATGATTATTTATTTCAGAGTCATCTCCATCCTGCTCTTGTGGTAGTTATTTAGTTTTTCAAAACTTAGCTATTTATAGATGTCAATAAAATTCTTATGAGTGTATTAGTCCACAAGCCCCCACTTTATAGCTTCCTTGCTAATGGGCTAGTTAGTCCCCAAGCTCATTTACCTCTTATCCTAGTGGGTTAGGGCTAGCCCATTACTCTATCGTATATTTTTAAAAAATTCAATTTTTTATTTTAAATTTTTTTTTCAATTTGTATTCAAAAAACACTTTGTCTCGACTTGGGCCGACACATGGCCAATGGGGCCAAAAAGCCCATGGGCTGACCCCTCACATTTTTTTGCTTTTATGTGTGTTAAGATGTGGTGATGCTCATTTTAGTCCTTAAAAGTGTAAACTTGAGCCACTTTGGTTATTGAAATTCAAAATTTAGTTTTTTTCAATTTTTGAAATTGTAAATTGTAAATTAAATTAGTTCCTCAATTGATAATCATTGTTGTATTGTCACATTCTCATTGATTTATCACATTAAAAGGGACAGTAACAACAATTGAGACTGGAAATGAATTGTAACTGAAGTTGAAATACAATAATGATCATGTATTGAAGATCTAATTTGACTTGCAACTTACAATTTCAAGGATTAAAAGGTCAGATATTGAATTTCAATGACCAAACTGACTAAGACTTACAATTTCAAGGACTAAAATGAACATTTCCCTGTGCTAAGGCTAGCCAACAAATTAGGTCAACGTTGTTGGTTGACTCGGGCCAATGCAGCCCGTGGGTCAAAAAAGCCCGTGGGTCAAGCTGGTACTTAATTTTTTTTCTGGATTTTATATATGTTAAGGCTAGCCAACAAATCTAGTTGACATTGTCGGCTGGCGCGACTTATGGGGCAAAAAAAGCTTGTGGGTCGACCCCCTACTTTATTTATATATTTATTGCGTTTACGTGTGCTAAGGTTGGCCAATGAATTGAGGCGGTGTTGTAGGTCAACTTGGGTTGACGCGACCCATGGGTTGGGCCCCTACTTATTTTTTTTTGCTTTTATATGTGCTAAGATTGACCAACAAGTCGGGTCGACATTGTCGGCCGACTATAGGTGACGTGGCCCATGGGGCCAAAAAAGGCCTATAGGCCAAACTCCCCACTTAAATTTTTTTTTTTTTGCTTTTATGTGTGTTAAGACTGACCAATGAATAGGGTCGATGTTGCTGGCCGACTTGAGCTGGCATGACCCATGGGGCCAAAAAAGCCTGTGGACCGAACGCTTTATGTGCGTTAAGGCTGGTTAATGAATTGGGCCGACACGGCACATGGGGCCAAAAAGCCCGTCGAACGACTCGTTATTGAATTTGTTTTTTTGCTTTGACCAATATTATTGACCGGCCTTGACTTTTCCAAAAAAAATTGAGGGGAAAAAGTTTTGGTAAAAAAATTTCAAGAAAAAATCTTTTGGAATTATTTTTTAAAAAATTGGAAAAATTTGGGGTTAGCCTAAACCCACTTGGCCTAGTGGACTTTTTGAATTTCGGCTGTTGGGATGTGGGCTTTTTGGCCCTAGTCAACATGAGAATTGGGCCAAATGGGAGTGGGTTAGCCCATTTGACATCCATATCCCCTAGCTATTTATGTCCTTCATGTCCATTTTTTTTCTAATAAATGTGATACAGGTGATGATGATAATTTTTTTTTTGTGATGATGATAATTTTTTTTATATACACAATTTTAACATCTTATCCTTAGTGTGCATGTAAAAGATAATAGAATTCATCCACATATAAATATATCTTGAATTAAGCGGGTGGAATCCACATTTTTTTGCGAGTTTGCCTTTGTTATTTTTTATCCATAACTGCTTGGAGCACCTCTGTGATTTTGTAACTGCAATATGGAAATGCCCATTATAAGGATCTTATGCTTCAATTTATTTCAAATGTTAGAATAAAAAATTTGCTTCAACAATTGTGGGAATTGGAAGTTAGAAAGTGACATAGTGAAGCCCAATGGAGGAAACTGAAGCCCACATGATTTGCTCCCATCAGAATGCAGACAATGAGCTTTAGACCAAAGTAATAATTTAATGATAATGATAACATAGGTTTAGTTTAATAATTTAATTGTTATGCCTGACAATATTAAATATTTTACAGTATCATCAAATTAAATTATTTTATATATATGTTTCTTAAAAAATTGAATGAGAGAGTTAATTATTTTTTTATGTGACAAGATTAGATTATATGTTAATATAAGTTTTTTTTACACTATCAATGCATATCAAATAAATTCTTAGTTTAAAATTTAGAATCACATAAGTGTACTTTTTTTTTCTAATAATTATTAGAGTTTAATTTTGATACATTGATAAGATAACAGATTTTATACGATCGATCAATCAATTTATTTTATTTAGATGACCTTTCAAAAGGAATGAGTGTGATATTCATTCATGTTTGTTAATTAGATGACAATGTAAAAAATTCTTTATACTGTTAGTGCGTTCTAATTAAATCCTAATTATTAATGCAATTTCATATTAAAAAGAATAATGAATTAAAACCTTCTCCAAAATACCAAGACCAAACTAGGCGAATTCATGAAATCGATTAAATAAAGATCAGCCAATTTTGGATTGTTCTTGAAATTTGACTCATTAGGTTATAGGTTATTAATTGCATATCTAACTCTTGTGCCACTCTATAATAAATAAATATCATGTCTTGTCACGAGATGCATAAAGTCACGATCAAAGCCAAAGATAACATAAACTAAAGAGAAAAAAAACACAATTCCCATGAAGAATAAAAATAAGTAAATAGAAAAAACACAAGAAGGCATAAAACACGAGTCGAGCATAGATTTAAAAGATGGAATTATTAACAAAAATAAGAATTTAATTATAATGTATTAATAAAATAAAATTATTTTATACCGTTAAGCAATTAAATTGTACCACATAAAAAAATGATTATTTAATATGATTTAATAACTTTACACCTATGTTTGGCTATCAATTAAACTCTACAAATCAATAATAAGGAAGGAAAAAAAAAAAAAGCAGCAGCACACGCGTTATCTAATCTTCCCTGCACCTGCGATAGCGGCTGATTCGTTTTCCCAATTAAGGGTGAAAGAAACTCCGATTGATTACTCGAAGAAAGAATACTTCATCTCTCAGAAAGCGAAACCTCTCTCTCTCTCTCTCTCTCTTGTCATGTTTATCCAACCAACACTCTCTTCATGAAACCTTTAATTCCAAACCCCCGATTCTCAAGATTACTTTTTTACATCTCTCCAATAACACCACTTACCTAATTGCCGAAATGGGTTGGTCATTTCTGAGATCGGTGCTCGGTTTCCAGCAAAATCTCGCCATTTCGAGCCACCCCATTTGCCAAAGTTGAGATTTTTCTTCTGTAATTAAAGGTGGGTCTTTTGTGGGATATTGCTCTTCTAATTTCTTTGAATGGATGCAAGGTCATGGTGAGAAATTGTTGGGTGTTTTTTCTTTTTCTTTTGGTAAGTGGGAGAATGATTGCGTGTTGCTATTTGAGATTGGAACAGTAAAGTACTCTTTTTATTTTGGTTTTGTGATCACTGATCATCTTCTTGTTTGTTTGTTTATCCTCAGTTTGCATGTTTGCTTTGTGCTTTTAATGGCTTACTGTAACTGTGCTGTGTTTGATCCTGAAATTTTGTAGAACTATTGAAATGTTTCAGAAATTGTAAGAACTTTTGCACGGTTTGTTGGGACGTGTTGCTTGTGTTCACTCTGCTTCAACTGTGATAGCAATATAATGCAGATGAGATTGGATGTGTTGAGCCTTTTATGATTAGAGTTTGATTATTCGGGTTTGAGGATTTTGGTGTGATTTATCTAGTCGGCAACATTTATGTTGCAATGATTGCAAGAACTTTGAGAAAAACTGGATATTGGGTATCTTATTTTCCTACTTGATAAAACAGTGGGGAGAAGAGATGGTAGCTAGCAAAACCAGAAATATGCTAGAAGGTCTGGTGAAAGAAGGATCGTTTAAATGGTTGCTAGGAAAGAAGACCTACTTTGATGAAGAGCTTCTGGAGATGGAAAATTCTCCTTCTGCCGGGAGGAATTGGATACCGGAGCTCTCTCCGGTTGCAAACCTAGTTGTTCGTAGATGCTCGAAGTAAGTGCATTTCTGAGCACCTTATCTTGTTTGTTTAGAGATTATTGCTTCATACGGCACTCGCATTTTTTCTTTCATTGGGTTTAGTTTAAATATTAGGCCGCCTTGGACCCTTTGCATTTGTTTGTCTCACACAATGGCTAATATTTTGATTGGAAATTCAACTGTAACAAAAACCAAATAATGCAGAATCCTTAAGGTCAATTCATGTGACCTTCAAGAGAGCTTCAACCAAGAGGCTTCTGATTCTATAAAGCATCCATCACGATATGCGAGGAACTTGTTGGAATATTGCTGTTTCAAGGCACTTTCCCTTTCAACTCAAATGACTAATCATCTCTTTGATAAAACATTCCGGCGCTTGACATTTGACATGATGATAGCTTGGGAGGCTCCAGCAGCTGCCAGCCAACCTTTAACTAATGTATGTTTTTCTGAGTACACATTAGATTTTACTTGTAGTCATGCACTAATTGATTGAAAACATGTCCAGAGTTGCCAGAAAACAATTTTGAAACTATATATAGAAATTGTCTGATGTAATTCCGTTTTGCTGCTTTGGTTGGTGGGCAAGCTATATAATTATTTGTGGTATATGATATAAGCAAGAAATAACTAGAATATTCTTAAAAAGAACAATATTTTTCTGTCAATGCTAATTGTTTATGTTCATATCTATGGGTGAATACGAACTATATTTCTGCTTTGCTATCTCCAAACTTGATATCTTGGTAGCTTCCATTGTTTTGGCCATAACAAATATATATAACTTATTAAGTGTACCTAATTATCTACACCCTTGTATTATACATATACTATAGGTTTGTCTGTGCTGTCTTTAGTACTCTGGTCCTTCTTAATATTGATGGGCCTCAACTTTTCTAGAAGGTCGATGAGGATATGTCTGTTGGTTCAGAAGCTTTCTGTCGAATAGCTCCTGCAATTCCTATCATTGCCAATGTCATCATTAGTGAAAATCTTTTTGAGGTGCTGAGTTCATCAACTGGTGGTCGCCTTCAGTTCCCCATCTATGACAAGTACCTTGGTGGCCTAGAAAGGTAAATCTTTACTGTGAAATATGCTAGTGCCTTCCCGTTCTTTCAATATTTGCTTTGACTTCCATGTCTCTTTTATTCAAGCCACCCTTTATGCATTTTCTGTATGTTTGAGTTTTTATTTTATTTTCTCTTGTCTCCCTTCTTCAATTTTTCGGGGCAAGGCACAGGACATATTGGTTGTAAGTAGAAAGCTGATCATACATCTATGTATTTTGATTTGTACTTTCTAAGGGAAATAGATTGTTTATATGACCGCTTATATCAGTTCGTCTCCCTTGGCATTGTTTCTTAGAATTCTACATATTAAAAAGGATGGAGATATTTAGGGTTTAGCACAAGGAGGTGAAACTTTGTAGGGACCAAAAAAAATTCTTACATATTCTATTTTGTTTTGTTTTTTGTTTTACAGAGCAATAAGAAAAATGAAGAGCAATACAGAGTCATCTCTCCTTTCTGCTATAAGATCCTCTAGAGGTGAGAAGATTCTTGAGCTTGATGGAACTGTCACCACACAGCCAGTTCTTGAGCATGTAGGAATATCCACCTGGCCTGGTGAGTGCACAAAATAAATACAGTTATACTTGTTTATAAAGCAAAAGTATGCTCTTTTCATTCTTAAGGTCATCACTGACTCTTCTTTGCGGCATGTTTGCAGGAAGGTTAATCCTGACAGATCATGCACTTTACTTTGAAGCCCTTCGTGTTGTATCATATGACAAACCAAAAAGATATGATTTATCAGATGATCTAAAACAAGTTGTTAAACCTGAGTTGACTGGACCATGGGGTACTCGACTTTTTGACAAAGCAGTCTTCTATAGCTCAGTATCCTTGTGAGTAATTGCGGAATTTATTTTTATTGATAATGGATAAATGTTGAAACTTGAAAGATCAACTTGTTATCAACTCAAAAATATTTCTCTTGTAGATCAGAACCGGTTGTGCTAGAATTTCCAGAGCTTAAAGGTCATGCTCGCCGTGATTATTGGCTTGCTATCATCAGAGAGATTCTTAATGTTCACAAATTCATAAGCAAGTACAGAATTAAAGGGGTCGCACGGGATGAAGCTCTTTGGAAGGCTGTTCTAGGAATTCTGCGTTTACAAGCCATCCAAGATATTAGCTCTGCAATCCCTATAAAGTATGATGCTCTTCTCATGTTCAATTTATGTGATCAGCTTCCCGGTGGAGATTTGATATTAGAAACCCTTGCAAATATGTCAACCCTAAGGGAGCCAGATGGTGAGAATGACTCCAAGGCTGGAAGTGGCATGTATTCTATTTCCGCCTTGGACATGGTTTCTAACTTAGGATTTGTATTCGGAGCAAGTTCAAGCGATTCAAATGAGAGCACGATTGCTGTGGGCGAAATATCAGTCGGGGCAATGACTCCATTGGAAATCGCAGTTAAAGAATCTAAGAACAACTATAAAAAGGTTGTATCTGCACAAGCTACAGTTGATGGTGTTAAAGTTGATGGTATTGACACTAATTTGGCTGTCATGAAGGTACTATTTTATCTTCCTCATTTACTGTTTAGTCAATTTTTTGTTTGTTTTGCTTTTGTCAATACCATTAAGGATGAGTATTAGTCAAACAAGAGGGTCCTGCATTTGCTGTTAATTTGTAAAGATGCATTGAAATTGAACTGTAATCCTACTTACTATTGGCAGGAACATCTGCAAGCATGTGGAAGCTTTTGAGTAGGTTATATAATGTGCATGTTTTGCGATGCGGAATTGTCTCTCCTTTTCGTAAATAACATTGTGATAAATGAAATGAAGCCAAATTGTAGAATATCTAATTCTACTTGGAGAGCATAATTTGGACCCTACAGCTTTCTAGATCCTACTCATTCCAAATCCGCTATACTGAGCTCACTTTCTGGAATTATCCTATTTTGACTTTGATACTTATCATGTACCACTACTTTCAGGAGTTACTTTTTCCTGTAAATGAACTTTTGAAGTCTCTTCAATCCTTGGCAGATTGGGATGATCCATGGAAGTCTTCTATGTTTTGTTTGTTCTTCAGTTACATTATCTACAGGTAAAACTTCTATAGGCTGATCAGTATTCTATTGACCTTTTATTTGTTGAGGCGTAGAGAAGAAAGCGGGGATATCTTTTATTAAATTCATGACATTATTATGAAAATTTGAAAGGATAAAAAATGGTAACATTTACATGGTGAAGAAACATAGAAATACTAAAAACTTAAGTTCTATCTTATAACATTTTCCTGTGCTTTTTGTAATGATAGATATGCCTTGTTTTGATAAATCTTCGATCATCTGATCATTGCAGGGGCTGGCTTGGCTATGCAGTAGCAGTGGCGCTTGTGTTACTTTCGGCTTTTATGATAATTACGCGATGTTTTAGCCAAGGTAGGCCTGTTACTGAAGTTAAAGTAATAGCTCCTCCGCCAATGAATACAATGGAACAGCTTTTGGCCGTTCAGAATGCAGTCACTCAAGTCGAACAGCTCATACAAGATGGTAACGTAATTCTGCTCAAGTTCCGCGGCTTGTTGCTCTCCATTTTCCCTCAGGTTTTTCTCTCATTCCCTGTTGCTGATTTTTAACTGTGTCTCTATAATGAATGTTCTTAGAAAATTAATCGAGAACTTTATTCAATATCATTATAATACTTGGTCCTTTTATATGTGATGATTAGGCCACAGAGAAGTTGGCCTTTGCACTTCTATCAACAGCATTGGTTCTGGCCTTCTTACCCTGTAAATACATAGTTCTGCTAGTGTTCTTGGAGATATTTACAAGGTATTCGCCTCCACGGAAAGCTTGCACAGAGAGATGGACAAGGAGATTGAGGGAATGGTGGTTTAGCATACCAGCAGCTCCTGTTACACTTGAAAGAGATAAAGAGGAGAAGAAAAGAAAGTGATGGTGGTGAATCTATTGTGAAATTATGTACATTTTGTTGTTGTTGAATACTGGTTTTCCTCGTATACAGATGTTTGAAGTATAAAATTCAACAATGGAAGCAAAGGAATTAGAAAAGATGAATCTCTTCCTCACAACTTGTTTGAATAAGCTTATTAACACAAAAAATGGAGGATGTATAATATATCTGGATAAGTTTCTTTCAACGAAGTAGAATAAAAAACATATATTTATTTTATGTTTTGAAAAGTAACTTATTTACCAAGACGAGAGGCAAAACCAAGAATCCATTTGGACTGGGCACACTTGTAAAGAAAATACTAGTTTTGATGTTGTAGTTTATTTTGTGACCTGATGCCTCACCAAAGTTCTGCAGCAATTTGAGAGCCAATTCCATTAGAGAGAATCGTCCGCAAATAAGAGGAGGGAGATTTTGAGGGCCATTTCTCTAGTGTGGGCTGCTACCCATATTCTTCAAGATTTTCTTAGAAAGGCTAATTGAGTTTATCATAAATTTTTTTTTGGCAAAGATCTTTTAAAATGAAATTTCTCACTTCAGAGTGTAGATTGAGATATTTCACTGTTAGATCATTAAAATGAGAATGGATTTCACTTTCACTTCAATGGTCTAATGCTACGATCCCTCACTTCTCACTTTAGAGGATCTAAATAAATTTAACTTTTCTTTTTTAAATCAGTATTGAAAGCCATGAAACCCCATTTACTTCTAATTTTCTTTGGAGTATGAAAGGGATCCTCAATCGTTCGATTGAGGCCATTATCAAGGGGTCTGTTGTAGGGCGCACAGGAGTGTACCACTGGAGGACGCCCTGCCTTGGATCTTAAGAGGAAAGGGTATGCCAGATGGAGTATGGAAAGAAGCCAAAAGGGGTCCGAAATATTACCTTGTGCAGAGTATCTTAGCCTTGACCAAGGCTCCAAGAGGGCAGAAAGGAATGAGACAAATCTTTCCTCAATTTGGCTATGCAGGGATGCCCTCCCATTATCCAAGAATTGTCTCCAAGCTATTTCTAGCTTTTACCTTGCACTTGTTCAAAGGGTACCAGGCAACAGGAGTCCGCTTCCTCTTGTCACCACAACGGGGCTCGCTGCCCATAAAGGGGGGAGAAGGGAGTCATTGCCCAAGGGTCTGGCAGGTCGCCCAGGCCACAACAGGGGGCTGATAGAGATAGGTCTAGCATTGCAAACAAGGTAAGTAAGGAGTCAACCTAGTTCACGAGGAGGACCAAGGCCAGTATAGGAAAGGAAACTAATAAAGAAAGGGCATGCAAGAGGGAAAGGGACTTCGATTTGAAACCCCCAGAGATTCCACCGTCCATCATTTCTCTTGTAGGCACCAAGAATAATAAGAAAAATAAGCTTACAAACCCATAATCTCCAGCTCTGTATGTTTTTAACCACTTAATCGGCATTTCAATTCAAATCATTGGCGACTCTACTAGGTTCCTGATTCTTTCTTTGTGAGAAAAGGATGGCTAGGAGGGCAAAATTAGTGACGCCAAGAACACTGACTTTTAACTTGGAAGATTTCCCTCACGATGAGGGCCAAGACGATCGGCACGAACACGACCAAGTGGCTCCAAAAGCTCACATAACCGCGCAAGGCCTTATCCACATATTAGGCACAACTGCGAACGAACAGAAATCCTCATCATTTTTTTTAAAGTTGGGAGGAGGAAGTGCCAGGGTCGACACTACTGAAGGTAGCAGGATAGTTGCAGAAGAAACGCCAACAACAAATTTACTTAATAATCTCGCACCCCCTCCCCCCCNTGGCGACGCCGAGGTGATTGTTCCAGCTCATGTGTTGAGCTCCATCCTAGACCGACAAAATATGCTGGTGAGCCAAGTCAAGGAAATGGCAGAAGAGGCGGGCAAGGAGGATGCCCAATAGGACGACGACGAGGACGCCCTGCTCACAAGGAAATAGCTAAGGTGCCTCCTTCCGAATCGTAGTGATATTAGTGGCTTCACGTGGGATTTGAACCCCCCGTTCAGCACTAGCATCGTGGCAAAGCCATACCCGCCAGACTACCAAACACCCAACTTCCGAAAGTTCAACGGAATGGGGAGCGCAAAGGAGCACCTCTTCTCCTAACTAGATGACCTAGGAGTCCACAGGGCGGACCGAGAATTGAGAATGAAGGAGTTCTCTAAGTCACTTTAAGGAAGGGCGTTCATTTGGTACTTGAAACTAAAACCTAACTCTATCCACTCCTGGGAAGAGATGGCCACAGAGTTTTGCAACAAGCTTTTGGAAGAAGAAAATACTAAGCTTATTATGGACTTGGGAAACATTAAGCAGAGGGCATCTGAGGGGCTCATTTTGTTCATTCAAAGGTATAGAGACAAGGCGCTACAATGCGTAGAAATACTACCAGAGTCACATATGGTATATGGATGCATCAAAAACATCAAGGATGGTTCAGGAGTGTTCCTCTCCTTGGGAGGGATAAGCACCTTTTAGGAGGTGCTGAGAAGGGCGTGTGATGTCAACAACGCCATGAGAAAAAATGTCAAAGAACGAGGTGAATGCCGTCGAAAAAGTCAAGAAGCAAAGCTACAAAACAGTAGGACCACCCAAAAATTGCTCCGCAAGTGAGACACCCCCACCCATGAACGTCTCACATGAGCAGATCAAACAAATAGTGCATGACTGGTTGAGCGGTGACACACTTGACACCAAGAAGCACTTGAAACCGCTCATAGATGGCTCCAAGTCCAGATCTAGCAAGTATACATTACCCAGCATAGACAGTTTTAGAAGGACTACCACGTTCTCCAAATTAAGAGTTATCCCCCCCCCCCCCNGTTACAGCAGAAAAAAGAAGCTCGGAAGAGGTCTTGACGACTTTTAGCATCCGGATGGCCGAAATCGCATTGGCGATGCTCACGCGGCAGAGCAACGACACAAAGTCTCTGTTAGAGAATAACATGTGGTCCACCCATGGGATCCAGAGGTCATGGGTCGATACACGGAGAAGGTACTCCACGTTGACGCAAGGGAATTCTTGTCGCGTGAGCCTTGAGTGGAGCAGGGAAGGCTCAACATGGGAGCTTGGGGTGTCGACCACTGGGTAGCAGACCTTCTGCTGATCAAGAGGAACAACGTCAGGATAAAACCAGCCACATACAAAGAGGTCATCAGAGGATGGGGTGGGGCGAAAATCCCTTTTGGGTAGCGGTGCACCCACAACCCACCTCTCATTATAGGTGCTAGCCTCCCCAACACGAGGCAGTGGTAGCCTCTCATCCCACCGGCCAATAGATGAACCTTGGGGGAACAAAGATAACTGTGTCGGAAGGAGGTGAGAGGGTTGACCAGTGCTAAAACGTTCTTAATTCGAGTGCACGATCAAATAATAATTTATAACTAAGTAAACCCCAAAAAACGTAGTAAAGAGGGTTAACCTAAGTCGTATCTCAAGAAAGCAATTCGAAAGCCAATTAAAAGTTTAACTAAATTGGGGGGTTGATTTGATGAATTTAAATAAAAAGAACAACAAAACAGAAATAAATCAACAATGATAAAACGCAATATCTTGCATATAGTGTTTTTAGATTCAAAGATTTATTATCATCAATTCCTAGTTAATTATTCATAAAAGGGGTGTTGTTGTTAGTTGAAATATCTAATTAATTATTCATGAATGTTCACCTGAACTGTACTGAATATCTCAAGTTTTTTCAATTTGCAAAATGTACATTTTGTACATAATAGAAACTCAAACCAACGTTTGATAACGAAGTTCATGAAAGTATTAAATACTCTATTAGTTTAAGTCATGGAAGTTTTTATTAAAATTTTTCAAAATTTTACTAAAATCACCAAAATTTGATAATTTTTTTTTAAAAGAGAACAATCTAATATTTATTATACGGAAATATCACAATATGATCAATTTTTTCAGTGCAATATATGATAAAAACAATAATGAACAACTAAAACAGACGAATTGATATTAGAACAAGGAACGAGGCTAAAACTGATATATATAGGATCATCATGCATGATGCATCACATAAAAAGTTATAATCTTTCTTCATTATTCAGAATTACAAATCTATGAAACTAAGTATAAAACAAAGTAATAGGAACGATTTAAAAATCTTAATTCCTTAAAAAAAAAAATTAAAAATCAAGTTCTATGCTGCAAAACTAGAACTTTTTATTTTGGTATATCTAAAAAATTCAAACCAGGGAGAAAAAACTTCAAACACTGTTCAATAGTCATGAAACTCGTTCATCCCTTCAATAGAAGTCCTCATGTTATGAGAGAACAACAACGAATCCGAGTAGTTCAATAACGGCAGGTGACTCGAGCACATGAACTCCATGGTGTTCGGCGTCGCGAAAACCGGCAAGTTTGCCAGAAAAGGGTTCACCGACGGCTCCATGATCCGCGGTGCGAAGCACGAGTTAACCGGAACTTCTTCCATGCTGCTGCAACAATTATTCTCCTCGGTGATCACGGAGGATGTCTCGTTATCCTCGCTTCCGACCGCTGCCTTCTTATTGTCTCTCTCTTTGTCTGTAGCCGCCATGGCGGCTACAACAATGCCATGCACGGGCTCTTGTTTCAGCTTGTGGGGCGGTGGCAGTAAGACTTTATTGATATCGCCACCGTCCTCGTCTGAACGCGAGAGCCCGGTGAGCTTTTGCACCAATGCCATGAAATCCTTAGGGTGAGTGTGGATGATTTTTGGAGAATGTGTGTAGATTATTACCGGATGGCGCTGTTGCAGCAGCTTGTTTGATGTACAGGCATTTGTAGGCGCCATCGTGGTATTAACTAAGGAGGAAGATGTTGATGATGTTGATGAGGACGATGATGGCGGTGGTGGTGATGAGGATGATGATTTTTTTATGAAACGAGAACCCTTGTCGATTTTCAAAGGAGGTGGCAATAATCTATTCATAATTTTGTTGTTTTTGTTATGGGTGGTAGAGATGATTTCTTTCCTTGGATGGAATTGTGCAGGACTCATGGCTTTTGGTTTTGAAGAAATTAAAGAGAAACAAAATCACCACAACAAAGAGAAATGAAAGGTAGGTTATGGAATTATATGGGGTTTGCTTTAAATGGACATGGGACAGAAATAATAAAATTGGAAGGATATATATGAGCCTTAAAAAAGGGGAGAAAAAAAACCTCCAACAGTTAATGGAATCAAAATTAACGTTTTAGTTCGGATTGTTATGGTTTTGTGGATGAGATGGTTGAGCCAAAGATTTGGAGGCATCAATGTGCTTTATATAGAGTTTGTTAGGTTTTTGCATTGTGCATGCAAAAGTAGTTGAGAATGGAGTGTGTTGGCCAATGGGGTTGCGACACGTCCGTGATGTATAAGAGTTGAGGGAGGGAAAATTTTGGGCTGTATCATGAGTGTGAGCAATCATAAACCATTGATTGTTATTGAGAAAATGGAGAAAATGAGAGATAAAAAGACAGAAAAAAGAAATACAAAAGTTAGAAGTATAAAAAGACAGAAAAAAGAAATCAAAAGTTAGAAGTAATTGATTGAAGGGATAATGAATTTCCTTCCTTGATAAATTTCCTCCTTGGGAACCGTTGTTTTGGTGTTATGGGTGTGGCAGCGCTTTCCGAGGAAAAAAAATTAAGGTTGTCTTTTCCGAAAAACACAAAATTACGAGAATTTTGTTTATTAGAAATAAAATTTAAAAAATACAACCGAATTTTTCTTTAAGCCTTTACATTGACTAATGATGTTCATGCTTGGTATATGATTATCTCCACAAAAGAATTTTACTAGTTTCGTTTATATATTGCATTTTAATGGTTGGTAAGTATGCTTTTACATATTCTAAATGCATTTATACCAAGACTATACCATGTTAAATACATTTTAATTTATGATCCTATAAATAAGTAAGAACCATCCTCTTCCATTAGTAGTTGATAAGATAAGAACTTTGTAGTTAAGAAACATAATTTGTTAAGTGAATTTTCCGAGTTACTAATTAATTTGAAAACTAAAAGGTTATAATCTTAACTAACATGATCATGGATAAAAAGCTCAACTAAAAGCCGTTTTATTGATCTAATCGGGTTCCAAATCGTGAGTTGTATTTGAAATGAATTTGAGTGCATAGAATGACTATTTTCATCATTGCCTTCAACGAGTCCTATTTATAATTGATTTCTTGCCTCTTCAGCTAGCGTTTAAAGAATTAATAACATTTTTAAAGTCTAGAAGTTGTTCTCATTAAGGTTGTAGCCTTTTAGTTTTTCCGGTACACTTTAGAGCATAGTGAGTTTTGCTGCCATAATGTGGAACTTTCTGGATACACAAATGAAAGAGATTCACTTTTGCAATGAGTTGGCTGCCATGCCATAGAAAAAAAGATATATATATGGGTATTTTAGTTGTTGAAACAAACAATTGAGAGGGAAGATTTTTGGGACAACGTTGAGAATGTAATCAAGATAACCAAACCAATCTAATTGTTGATTAAGTTCTGTGACGGTGAAGGTCCAAAGATGGGAGAATTTCATGAAAATATGGATATGATGGTGGGAGAAATATATACATGAGACATTAATGAAAAGAAACAAATATCCAGAATGCTACCCTCAGAGTCACACGGAAGCCATCATCATCACGGCAAGATGGACAAAGATGAACCATACAATACACTGCCTTGGTTTTGCGTTGATTCACTATATCTTCAAACACCAGCTCTAGGAGGGATAGCGAGAAACTGACTTCATTGTGCAAGGCCTGACAAATTGGTTTTTATTCATTCCTTCCAACATTTGTGTCTTGCCCCGTTTTTCCTAAGTCCCTACAAAAAAGGACCATACAAAGGATGGGATATATATGAATTCCAATGACGATTATTTGGAAGAATCTTCTGCCAGAAGAAACCAAATGAGGTTAGATGCTAGTGATGGTGAACCAATAAATGAAGAACTTTAAGATCAAGCTATTAGAAGTACCAACAAGAAGCTTCGCTAAAGTTTTTTAAAGTTTATTCTGATTGTTGTCTTTTATGCTCTTCAACATGTCTTTTCTTTGCTCTAAATTATGTTGTTTTGTGAATTAAAAATTATTAATGAATCAAGTATTTTATGAGTTAAGCCTTTTGTTGTTCTATGTAGAGTGGTATGACTTATATTTTGTGCATTGAATTATATAAATTGAGTTGAATTTATAGTTTCCTTTTTGTGACATTATAAATAATATAAATTAATATTTAATTTATGTTTTTTAATTTATTTATTATTTTTATAAAATATAATAAGAACGTATCAATTTATATATTAGAACAAACCATGAACAGAAATATATTTGACAAGGTAGCAAACTGCTTACCCATAACCGTACCCAAGAGTACAACATACCAGGTGAGTATGTGCTAGGAAAAAGAGGTGAGATCCAAATTGTGTAGATAACAAAAAAAAAATGCTAATTAATAATTATAAAGAAATAAGGAGTTTCTAATTATAAAGAAATATATTAGAGCATAAGGCAGCGACCAATCAGTGAAGCTCCAATTAATGAAACTCTCTGTAACTGTGGCTTGCTGTTAGATTAATAGCCGTTGAGGCTGTTAGGAGTTGTTACGGGGTTTAGTTGTGTGTACACTGGTAAGTAGGGAATACGGTGGACCATCTTCCATCTATAAATACGTTGCTAAAGTGTATTGGAATAATAACGAGAATTTCAGTTTCATTCTCTGAAACCATTGCCCAATACTTCCCTCTAGATTGTTCATTAAAATAACTAACTTCGCAATTAAAGACATTTCTAAATAAATCATGATTTTATAAATAAAGAATTAACTCATTAAATAACTTAATTAATAACTAATTTCATAAAAAGGATTTCTTAATAATAACTAACTTTATAAATACATAAAATAAAATACTAAGTTCTACCTTCTAGGATTTCATAAAATATGCATAAATAAAATAATTCTAAAAATAAATAAATAAACAACTTTTAAAAGAAATACATGATCTAAAATAGACCGTGAAGAAAGTCACTCATATAAAATGGTTAACCCCTAAGCAGCACTAAGTTGGGAGCTTCTGACACCCTATGTGGAGACACTGTTTTCCCACAAACGAAAAATGACAAGGAGAAAAGAAATAAAAATAATTGGAGCAAAAAGTCTCACAAAAGTGGGACCTTTCAAGATCTTAAGTGAATCAACAAATTTAAACACTCACAGGAAGCTTCTATATATATAGGGGGAGGAGGAGACCTCATCCTATTGCTACTACCAATGTGAAACTCCAAACAGCGAGCCGCTGCAGGGCCCTCTCCGCTTTGTGTCGCTATAGCGTGCCTAGCTAGGGCCTTACAACGCACCAACGTTTCCCCCTTTTTTTCCTCTTCCTTTTCTAGTGGTCATTACAGTCAATTCTATTTCATGCATGATAAATAGTGTTGCTATACCAAACTTATGGCACCTTAGGTTAGGGCATACATCCTCAGATAAGTTGTAAACACTACATAAATGTTTTCCTTTCATTCCATCAAAAACTGTAAATCCACATTGTGACACATGTCACTTTGCCAAAATGAAGAAACTCTCATTTTTTGAAAGTGTTTCAGTTTCTTTTACTAGTTTTGATTTAATTCATGTTGATATATGGAGATCTTTTGGTTACCCTCCACATTTGGGCATAAATATTTCTTAATGAATGTGGATCACAAGTCTCATTTTCTTAGGTTTTCTTTATGAAATTAAAGACAGAAACCAAAAACTTGCTCCTAAATTTTGTTAAAATGATACAAAGTCAACATAATAAAACTGTAAAAATCGTCTGATTTGATAATGGTTATGAGTTCCTCATGCCTAAGTTTTATTCATCTCATGAATTATTCATCACACTTTGTGTGTTGAGACCCCATAGCAAAATGATATGGTGGAGAGGAGACATCAAAGCGTTCTTGCCATTGTAGGATCACTTGTGTTTCAATCTAATTTTCCAATCTATTTTTGGAATTATGCTTTTGTACACTCTGTTTTCATTTTAAATAGGTTACTTAGCACGAAACTACATAATCAAAGTCCAAATTAGGTTTTACACAACAAAAATCCAAGTCTCGATGATCTTAGAATTTTTAGTTCCCTATGTTTTGCTACCACTCTTAGTACAAATAGAAAAAAAAAATTGACTCAAACCTCGCATCACCATTTTTCAATGCTAAAGCAGGACTAGTAATCTTATCTAAGCCAAATATTCAATCGTTAAACAGGTTGGCGAATTCAACCCAAAATTTCCGAACCGATTGATGAAGTTAAGTAAAAAACGTCCATGTCGCCTAACGAGTTGGTGATTATTGCGTGTATTTTCCAAAAGGTTTGACGAGTCCTACATGGCCTTACCATGCGGACTCGCCTGTCACGCTGTCTGAAACATATGCATTCTTGTAATATATTTTGAAACAGTGACATTTTGGTAATATGTTTTAGTAACAAGGGCAGTATAGTCAAAAACTTGAGATTACTTAATCAAATCAGTTCAATGGATATTATGACATATACTTGACGGACAAAATGAAAAATTTAAATTAAGTTAAATCTTCTTGCCTATCCTATGCTTTCAATCAAGAGAAATATTTTGTGTACAACCCAAAATTTGTCAATTTTTATATAACTCATTCGTTTTAACATATATTTCTTCTCCTTTTTTATTCTTTATTTTTTTCTCCTCTTCCCTAATTTCCCATTTTTTTTTTTGTTTTCATCTTATTCTTTATGAATCCAAGAGTTTTCATTTTTGTTTCCATCATATTCATTATTTTTTATTTTTCAAATGTTTGTGCATGTGTGTAGGAAAGTTTGTGCATGCTTGTTCAAAAGTTTGAGCATGTTTGGTTGGTAAAATGTTTGTACATTCTTATTCAAAAGTTTGTGCATATGTTTTAAAATGTTTGTACATAGTAGAGAGTGAGACTACACGATTAGAGTGTGAGTGAGGAGATGGAGAGAGTGTGCGACAATTACTTTTCGCTATTTAATTAGCTGCAGGTCCTATTTGATTTGGTAACGTATTTGAAAAAGTTTGTGCATGTGTGTAAAAAAAGTTTGTGTATGTATATGCAAAAGTTTGTGCACTCGATATTATTGTATAAATCATAAATTGACATCATAATTAACAACATTTGAATGGTAATCCTAACATTATTCTTCGATCCAAATAGGTACTCTTCACATGCATATATGGTTGAGTCAAGCATATATGTGCGTTAGACTCAAACAAAGGCTTTGACGCACTAGCTAATTATGGTGCATGATGCTGTTAGTAGAATGTGGTGGTCCACTTGTGTTTAGCAACACCGAAAAATGCGGTTAAACAAGTTTCTTTTTAAAGTGTGGATAAACGCATTCCAATTTTGCCCCTCATTATGCTTCTATTTTGTTCGCAGAGCCCTCATATTGGTATCTTTAGCTCAACAAGATTCCAGTTTCCACCATCAATTATAGGGGCAACACAAAGCAAATATAATCTTAACGATATGCTTAATAACTACACTCAAATAAATTTAAAAGCTAAACCCCAAACAAATTGAAACACAAACCTTTCAGGTGAATTTTTGTTTTAGGGTGAAAAGTTGAGACCTTGAAGATATGGGGTATGATTTGGGGGTTTTATTTTTCCACCATACATTAATTGTTGAAGCCCATTACGTCATCACCGTTTTGGAATTATTGTGTCGCCACCGTTTTAGAGTTCATCGCATTGCCGTAGTTCTAGATCTGCGGCACCGTGCCACCCCAATTTTAGATGGTAGATCTCATCACATTCTCATATCTCATTGTCTGCTGTATTTCATCAACCACTTCTAACATCATCTCTTCTGCCGCTGGCTAGCTCAATGATGGATTGACGGTACTGGTGGCGGTTGTAAGTAGTAAGAAAGGTTGGGCAAAGACTATTCAGGCATTGACACCTAGCAGCTGTAATAGCTCATTCTGCATCTTTACACAAATTTGTATTACATATATAAAACAATTTAAATCAGTAGAAAGGAGAAGATATTGTAAATTAGCCAATAATCTAGAGATACGTCCTAATATAAATGACTTTGGCGTAACAAGAAACCCATGCAAATAACTGTTCAATTTTCCTACTTGGGCACTCAAAGTAACTTTTCTTCCTCCCACTAAAGAGAAACTAATAGAAAACAAACCAAGTCATTTTCATCTATACATCTATACGTATATCTATACATATAATATAATAAAAGGAATTTAAAAAAAAAACGTCACTTAATGTCCAAATTTTTATCTCATTTTTACACTAAAAAATAATTTTTTTATTAACGGGCCTTGACAAACATTTTGTGCCTATCAAGTATTAAACATATAGATACTAACACAAAATAAAGAGATAGATGCATTTTTTTACAATAGATAGAGAAATTGTTAATAATTTTTTAAAATAATTAAAAAATTTTGAAAAGAGATTAATTATTGTGGGTAATTTTTTCCTTACCAAAGTGGATAGGTTTTTTTTATTATTATTATTATACATGCGAGTAATTATAAATTAAAAGGACAAAAATGATATATAAAATTGGACACCAAAAATTATCTTTTTAATCAATTTTATTAATCGTGATAGATAATATTTATTTAGATTTAAATTTAAATACACAACTGCCCCAATATTTATGTTAAATCAATATTTATTTAGATAATTCCATGTGGCACGCCACATCAGCGCCCTATCAACGCTATTAACGGCCACGTCAGCACCGTTACCCCCATCTAGCCTTAGGGACTAAAACCAAACTTTAAAATTTTACAGTGACTAAAAACATAATTAAGCCCATCCAATACTAATAATATATCAAAATTAATCACTTATTAAAACACTAAAAAATTATTCTATCAACGTTCTTTTTTAAAATATAATCTCTTAGTCCACAACGCAATAGTCACTTTTTTTTTCCTTACAAAGTGAAAAATTTTCAAGTGAGGAAATGTTATATTAACTTTATTTTGCTAACTACCAATTAAGGATTAGAAACATATTATACAAAATTATTATCTTTTTTAAAAAAATATTTCTTACGTTAAAAATTGGAAAAAAAATCTACTTTCTTATATAAAACTCTTTTTTTTCATTTTGAATAGCACAAAATCCTTTATTTTAACCAATTGTATAGTTGATCGAGATGATCTCTGTGGGGTGAGACGTATCAACCCCTTCACTAAATAATCTTGAGTTCAAGTTATGAAAAATAAAAAAAAAATTGATGGACAAAAATTATAATAAGGTCCAGATACATGTAACTTTATAAAGACCAAAAAATAAACTCGTTATATTTCTATGACTTAAATATATTTTTATTCAAACATATTTTGTTGTTTGATGGAACACTCTTAATTGCTGATATGATTAATAAAATGTTATGTGTCATGTGAGCAAAATAAATTCACATAATCTATAACCTAACTCATTACTCATTATTTGACTTAAATTTGTCCTCAAATCATAACTCATCAATCACTCAAAATTAGGTCAAATTGCATGTTATAGATTGGGTTTAGGCCAAATTATAAGTTTTAGTGAATTTATTTTACTTACATGATACTACTAATGTGATAATTTGTTTGTCATAATAGTAATTAAAAGATTTTCGCTAACAATAATGATTAAAGTCATATAATTTTTAATATGTTTAGACCAAAAATCAAAATAATTTTTTTTGGAACTTAAATTCGATCTCGAATATTTGTTAAAAATTTGAAACATATTTAGGCCTATTTTTATTTTGGTTAGAGGATAAATTATATTTTAACCATCATTAGATTGTTATAAAATCCAGCAACTCATTGCACTTGCATGTGTTGTAGTACGTTTTTAAATTTTAATTTTGTCCTTTACAGTGTTTTCAGACAGCACACCGGCAATTACTCAATTCTCCTTAAACACGAACGTGCCACCATACGGCCAACTAATTTTGACGACAACGATGAACATGGCCCACACACCTGTGGGCCCCACTTTTCATCAACCCTATTACAACTATTGGATCAGGGAGAAATTCTTGCTTAACAGTAGTATAAGTTTAACACTTTGTATTTAATGCTTACTCACATTTACAATCACAGTGAATTGCTTAAACTTTATTCAAAATGAATTATCGAGAACTGCTTGAGCATGTCACTATTTAACTAAATTATCTTTATAAGAACTCTAAGAATTCTATGAAGATATCTGAAAATTTTGGAAGACAAAATTAAAATGAAAAGATAATATCTTTGCCTAGTGTTAATTATAAAAGTTGTTAGAAAGATAATTAAATTAATGATTTTTTTTATAATTAGGTTATTGGTTTTGGATTTTTGATAATTAGTGGCAATTTTGTTACAAAAAAGCAAAAAAATAATAATTTAGTATAGAAAAAGAAAAGTAAAACTTATAAGTAAATCGACTCTTTTTTTTAAAAAAATAAAATAAAATTTTTTATTACAATGGTCGATTTAAATCGACTCATGTTAAAAAAGAAAAGTAAAACAAGAGTCAATTTGAATTTACTCCCTTTATAGGAAAATTGGTTTATTTTGGAGACAATTTTTAAATTGGTTCATTTGAGGAATGATATATTTTTCATGTTTTATTACTAGATTTTTCCCCAATTTTATTGACAATGTGTGTAACTATGAGGTGGGAGGATAATGATTCTCTAAAGTGATATATCTCACTTTAGAGAATAAAGTAAGAGATCACATCATTCAATTAATAAAGTGAGATAAATCATACTTTTCACTTTATTCATCCAATGGTAATATGTCCTCTAAAGTGAGGTTAAAATAAAAGATCTCACCATTAAATCAATAAAGTGAGATGTGTCATACTTTTTACTTTATTCATCAAATGGTAAAATTTCTCACTTTACTCTCTAAAGTGAGATACCTCACCTTAAAGGATTCGAATCTGAGGTGGAGATTTGTGTTTGCCTAAGAATTTTGTTTAAATTTTACTTATGATTCTGCATTCAACATACACAAATTTGATATTTTTTTATTGGATATTGATTTGAGTTCTTTTTGTTAAATAATATATCTATTAACTTTAAGTTAATTTTATATATTTATTAAAACTGAGTTATGTTTTATCAAACTACAAAGTAATAAACACTTTTTTTATATGCATAAAAAGTAATACGCATACAGAATAAATTATAGTATAACAATTAAATAATACATTAAAGTATATTATGTGATATTTATTTTATTAATTTTATCATGATTGAGTTATGTTTCATTCAATTACAAAGTAATACACATTTTTCTCTCAATGCATACAACTTAATGCACATACATAATTAACTGTGATATAACAATTAAATCATGCATTAAAGTATATTAATATGATACTTCTTTTATTTATTTTATTATAAATTTAGGGCCTTTTTATAACATTCTTCAAATATCAATTATCAATATATGATATTTAATCATGTTTAGCTACTAATTATATTACTTATATAATATATATTTTTACAAATGTAAGCTTTTACGAGTCTATGACTAAAGTTTGTTGTAACTTTATGAGTTTACTTAAACTTTTGATTGGAAAACTTATTAATAATGGAAGGGAATGACTAATAAAAAAAATGGAAGGAAAAGGCAAGGAGTAGAGAGGACTAACATCTGTAATCTATTTGTTTGGGAGCTCAATTTGTTTAATGATGATGGGAAGAAGAAACATCTCTCAATCACTTCAATTTAAAAGGTTAGAAAATAAAAATTTTGACTGACAAAGGAGGTATAAGGTGTTGCAAAGGAGGGATAATTAGCTACCACCCCCTTTATCCCCTCCACTCACCTCTCCTTAAATTACTTCCAAATATAATTTACTTAAAGAAATTTGTTAGCGATAGTCTTTAGAACATTTGTTAAGTAACTTAAAGTAAAAAAGATTTGAGCATTTTCAATGCATTAAATGCATTTAAAAATTAAAAAACTTACACATTTAATAAAAACATTTATACTTTAAACTTCTTAACAAATGTCTTTAGGACATTTACTAACTTTTTCCTTACTTAATGATGCATCGATTGATCGTCCCTCCATCTGAGAGGCACCTTGAACATTGATCATCTACAACAGGGATTCTCTCCTTCAACTTTTAACTTAACTGAAATTTCTTCATAACATAGTTTCCAAAGAAATGTCTGAATCTTCAGAGGAGCTTTGAGCGACCACATTGACATAACTTCTTATAAGAGAGGATAGAAGAGCCCCAATCTGCCTGAGTATAGGAAAAATTAAAAGCAATTTTGTAACCAGAGCGGACTGAATACTCACCATGTTGTTCATGTTACCAATTAAGATTGTCATCTTCTTGATAAATCATGGTGCGGAGGATCTCTTGAGCTACTTTCTCACTAAAAGAGGACAAAATGAGATTAGTGTTCCAGTTCCCATCTTCTTCAATTAGCTGGCTTACCAACTGGAGATTTTGGTTATGACATGCTCCAAGGGGGACAATGTGTAGGTAGTTATGGGAAAGTCATGGATCAGAGTGTAAGCTAATGTTGTAACACTTTCCCACTGCCCACTCTGTACCCTTCTTTGTCACTTTCCACCCTTCGAATATGCTTCTCCAAGCCCATGAGGGATTATCTCCAATAATAGTAGATATGAAGTTTTCCCTATAAAAATATTTGCTTTAGAAAACCTTGTAGAAAAAATAGTGTTGTTTGTGGATAAACCTACAAGCTTGTTTCCCCAGGAGGGCCAAGTTAAATGCTTTGAGTGTTAGAGAAACACGCAGTGTACCAGGTCCTAGACACAACCTCGTACAAATTCAATCAACCAAATATAAACGCAAAAACCCAAAGAGAAGAAAATAACAAGATAACAACGAGTAAAGAAATACAAAAATTTAACATGGTTTGACAAATCTCATGCTTACGTCTACCCTAGAGGATCAATAGTTTCACTATGAGATAAAAATAGCATAAGAATATTCATTGGTTCCCACACCCAAATCCCTTGTATACCCTCCCTCATAAGCTAAAATATTCCTCACAGCTTGTTCTTTCACTATTCCACACACCTAGGCCATTGATTTTATTTATAGCCATGGATTCTTAATCATTAAGAGTCCTTATTTCAAATCTCAACATATTTTCTATATTTTAACAGATGCTATTCATATCCTACTAAATCTATGAGAATCATACCAAATTATTCATATCAATAATGTAGATATTACTAAATCTAAGGATAATATCAAGGATATACATCTTAAATATCAAACCTACATAAAATCTTATTAAGCATGAGCCAATTTTCTCAACAAATATCCACCTTGGTGAATGCTCCACCACCATGGAAATCGTTAAAAGCTTCACCTTGATACGAGCCACCAAGTTACGTGCAAACCTCCATGAAAAACCATGAAGACCCTTATTTGCAATTATCACAAATAAGTAACATTGACCTCAACATGTACTAACTACACACCTGAATCTACTAAATAATGTGGCTCCACCAGATTTGAAAACTCGTCCAATAACACGTGTAACCACGCAATCCATCATCTCATCCTTCTTTTCTCATCAAATCAACAAATCCACCAAGATTTTGTCTTGTGCCACACATTTTGTTGGACCATACTAAGCTTTTAGCTCTGATACCGGTTGTTAGGTCCCATACACAACATTGTACAAATTTAATCAACCAAATATAAACACAAAAACCCAAAGGGAAGAAAATAACAAGATGACAATGAGTAAAGAGACACATAAATTTAATGTGGTTGGATAGATCCCATTCCTACGTCCACCCCAGAGGATCAATACTTTCACAATGAGATAAACACAGTACAAGAATATTCATTGGTTCTCACACCCAAAATTCCTTGTACACATTCTCTCATAACTCAAAGTATTCCACACATCTTATTCCGTCACTATTCCACACACCTAGGTCATTGACTTTATTTATAGCCAAGGATTCTTAATCACTAAGAATCCTTATTTCAAATCTAAACATATTTTCTATATCCTAACAGAATCTATCCATATCCTACCAGATTTATCAATATTCAGCCAAATTATTCATATNACTCATGAAACCAGACAAAATTTTACAGTTCTCTACTTGCAAAATCACACAAGTATATTCTTAATTGATTTTCGTACTCGTGAAATCACAAAAGAATTTTGTTTTGGAGTAAATTTTTCATTTTTTCTTTGCTTTTTGCAAGTTCTACCTAAAGATTTTAATTTGTTGTTCGGGCCTTTCCAAACCGTGTCACAGTAGTTGAGTTGTACAATTTAGATGGGAAATCATATGAGATGGCACTTGATTGGAGCTTAAGGAGAGCCACAGAGGGGTTGGAACAAGTTTGCCAAGGACAACAATCTTCGTTGTGGAAGGGTTGTTCGATTGGGTGCTCATGCTGGCCATGACCTTTGGGCACATATTGATTCATTCTCGGACCTTTTGTGTTGTATTAAAGACACATGGCCACAAGTTTGTCCTGTTTTATTTTTGCTTTTTTTGTAAGACTGGTATGGTATTTCAAGATCATGAAATTATTTAAATTCAGTCTGTATGATTTTGTTGTTGTTGTAGATTGTTATTTTCCCTCATCAGATCACAATTTAAATTGGTTCCAGTGAATTTAAAGCTATATACAGTGAACTATTTATTGATTAAATAGTGGTGGAGCAATTATTATTTTGGTTCTAGTGAACTATTTATTGATCAAATAACCAATTCTTTCAATTTTTTATTATTTTTTTATCTCATGTTTAATTTGGAATTTAGTCAGCTATTATGTTTAATGTTAACTTTTTCACATTTCAATTTGATAGGAGAAGTCTACTGTCCTTATTTTGTTGTTGTTTTCGGTTGAGCCAATGCATGCATGTTTGATGAACCTATTTCCTTAATACTAGGAAAATTTTGATATAGAAAACAAATGACATGAGAAGAAAAAATGACATGAGAAATCCTAGGCACATCAACACGTTCAAGGACTAAATTGTTTATTAGTTAAGTATTGTGAATGGCCCATAGTACATTCCAAGACAAACTTTTGACCAGGCATTATGCATTTAACATTTTACTACTGAATATTAATTTTGATAATGGTAAGTATGGTAAAATTATTTAGGCAATAAGAGCTCATGCACATAGGGATTTCCTAGGCATATTAACACTTTCAATTTTCAAGATGATACCACCAAATGCTAATGGCTCAGTCTTGGGAACCAAAGCAACGTGATAAATTTTTGCTTTCCTAGGAAATATACGTTATCCAGCCATAGAATTAATTTTGGGAAGACGAATGGTTAAATTGATTCACTACTTTTGTACTTTGATTTGTCCTAAATATTTCACCTACTAGCATACAGCACATATGTTGTTCTTTAGTCTATATATTTCCAAGATTCATGTTGATAATTTACCTATTACAATTTAATTTTGGTAGAAATTTAATATATCTTGTTGTGTTTAGGTACTTGAAAAATGGCCGTAGCAACAATCAATTCTATGATTTGCCAATGGAAGAACAAGACAAGGCTTATTCTCTAGGAAATTTTGAACAAGATCTCGATGATCCTATATTCTTCACGTGTGAGAAAGTAATCATAAAATATCAAGCCACGTCAAGTAGTTTGGTAAATTTTATGCTTACTATATTTCATTTATAATCTATATAAACAGCACTTCATCATATTTTATGTTACTAGACCACTAACTAGAGAATATGTGGGTTTTGCTACTATCATTATTTGCTACCCAAGCCATTCCCAACCGAGTCACCGCAGTTGAAGTGCATAATTCAGATGGGAAATCATATGATATGACCCAGCGGTGGCACCCCAAGAGACCAGGGGAAGTTGGAAAAAGCTTGCAAAGGGAGTGTTGTTCTCGCTGAGCATGAGGCAGATGTTTTGGAGCTTTAGGAATCTAGGTGTCTTTTTTTGTCTGTTGTAAAATGAATGAGGTTGCAGTATGTTTCACCAGTATGATATATATTTTTTTTGGATGGTCTGGTATGTCATGACCAATTCCCATTTCTATATAATGGAATGCTATTTTCTTTTTCTTTGGCTTGAACATTATTTTTCTGTCAATTTTAATTCTGCAGAAAATGGAAAATATATAATAAGAATAGGTGAAAAAATATATTGATCCACTAGCTAGGTGATTAAGTAAAAATTTTGCTTTTGCGTTTAAGTTCATCTAGAGACTTGGCTAAATAATTATGTAGAACAGCTACCTATTTATTAACTAAGGGCTAAACAAACTTTAATCTATACCTATGTGCTGAAGATCCTATGGCAATACTGCATCACAGCTTGCACTAAGTACCTTAACAGGAAATCAAAAGAAAATCAACTTTCTATCTCAAAGATAAATGTTAGAGATAAGACATAGGAGTCCAAAGGAGATCACTGTACTTGTGTTGAGAAAAGGTAGATAAATGGCTCTAAATTAGTAAATTTTACAACTTGCTTTATTTTTCATTCTCTCGTAGAGTTGTCAACTGATTTTTTTGCATGTTTTTAATTCTGTAGAGTATATTCACTTAATATATGCAACCCAATTTTGTCTTGACCACAAGCATTCTTGCCTTCCCCTTCCTTGATTGGAATAAAGAAATAGTTTAATTTTCATTTACTGACATTATAAAATATTTTTAAATTGTCAATCAATCAAATTTTTTCATATTAACATAAATAGTTGATTTTCTCGCTCGCTCATTCAAAAGTCATTTATATCAAAAGATTTAATTGGATGACAGTATAAAAAAATTTACATTATCCGTTAATAGAAATTAAACTCATAAAGAAATCACATTTCTATCTATATATTTAACTAAAGGATAAGCGAAATACAGTAAGACAAGTATATGCTTTTTCCCCCAAAAGGCAACTATGTGTTGATTATGCAAGTAAAATTTTGAAATGAAGAAATCTATCAACATATGTCTTATACTAAGCAAAAATTAGTTTGATCATGTAGCTTATACAATTAGTAATTTTGTGCTATTAAGTGTCTGAAAAGATTTTCCATTTTGCTGTCCTATTGGAGATGCATGAGTATTTTCTTATAGAAAGGGCTAAAAATGTTTAGTCTATACCTATGTGATAAAGATACTATGACATTAAACATAACATCTTCCACCAATTAAGAGAAAATCTTAATAAAAACACGCATAACTTACACGATTTTCAAAATTAGATGTTTGAAAGCTAAATAACGAAATTGATATTTTAAGGATTCTGCATCTAATGTTGTCCTTTAATTACAGAATTTTAAATGTGCACCCATGATTGACTGATTGATGTAAATTAATAGATATTTTCTTTTAAATAATGCGTGAACAAAATATGCATATCCTTTAATGAAAAGACCAAAATAGGGTTGAACCCTAAATGAGAGCTTGGTTCTTGTACAAGCTTCCTCTCTCACCTCCCTTTCTTACACTACCGTTAGCCCCTTGCTCTCTGCACCATGCCTCCGTACTACCGCCCACGATGTCATCAACCCCCGAACGTCACCACTGCATACCCCTCCTTCGTTGCAGCCGATATTATTGTGACAGTGCAGAAACAAAAGTAGGTGTTCGTGTGAGGATTAAATTTGGGAGTTGGTTAGATCACAAACCTTTTAAGTATTTATATACCTTTAGTAGTTGTTTTGGTAAAAAAAGTTGAGAAGGGAGTTG